>VZSC01017631.1:517584-531030 GCA_013398225.1 Steatornis caripensis | reverse complement strand
TTCAGTTCTGGCGCACAAGAAAGTTAGCAGAAGCAAGCATCGACCTTGGTCTCCACAGGGATAACTATAAGCAAGGGCCTTACTGCATACCATTGCTACTGATGTTCCAGCACTAACTATAAACACCGAGCCTTATCACTGCTAGAAGCAGCTACTGTCTGGAAAAACATGCAGTTAATTTCAGAGACTGCAGCTTCTCAGAAGAGACTTCACTAAAAAGCAAAGTTACTAAAAGAAATTAGGTTCTGTCCTGGCCCAAACCAGGACAAATATACAAAATCACATTTTTCCTGAACAAGTGTCAAATAAAATAAACGGCAATTTCTTTGAAATTTTTTTTCTCACAAGAAATATTTTTCTCAGTTTTGTCTTTTGGCTTTTCTACAGGATCAACCTCTTTTTACTTTTCTGACCTTCTCTTCAATTTCTGGGCTCATCTGCTGTTAGTGCATGCAACTCAAACAAATGCTTCTAAGGCTTATGACCTGACATTGAAAACGCTGCTATAAAATCTGTTTGTCTTTTGGCTGATCTTGTCATTTGACCTTGGGCAGTGGCACACACTGTTTCTGCAGTCTTACTTATCCTGGATATTTTGATGCTTCGTGAAGATTTACTAGCTGCGTTCTTCCAAAACCTTCTTTCCCAATCCGACTTTAACTCTTCTGCAGACAGAACCTGCTCAGGAACTCTGCTAAGAAATGTCCAGGTGACACCATAGTCTTCTGTAAGTTATTTTGTTTCCAGCCTATCCTATGTGTGCCAGCTGAAAACGGAGAAGCACTTGGCAGATTTCATTATTAAATTTACACATTGTAAGATTATGCATAGAAAAGAGAGTAGAATACATTTTCCGTTTAGGCCTTAATCCAAAGCTGAAATGTGATAAACATTTTGTCTAATACTTGTCAGGTGTTTCCTCTTCCATCATTGCCATTAAAGACTTCACACTGAGCAGGGAAAACGAGAACTCGTAAAAGCCCAAGGCAAACATCCAGAGTGTGCTGCAGGATGGTGGCCATTTCATGTTTTACAGATGTATAGAATAAAAAAATCAACATCCAGCATAACATAATGCATTAACATTTACCGCTAAGATATTAACACCAAGTTCATAGTAAAGTTCACAGTAAATGTTTCTATTTTGGATCAAAACCATGGAATATTGCTTAAATCACCACAGTCAACTCAGAGTATGCTGTGTATGAGCCAGCTTTAACTGATACACTTACCTTAACATTTCCTCTGCTTACCCTTAAAGGTAACGTCTCAGGCTCTGTACTAAGCTGTCTGTCTAGAAATACTGCTTTGGACCCCTAAGTCTCAGAAAAAAGTGCTAATACTCTGTCTTCTGTGTCTTGCTTTGAGTATGCAGAATGACTAGAGTCACTTTCCCAAGCATCACAAAAACTCTCCGTGAAGGAGGTGAGGGACAAGCTTAGTTAGCAATGCATATGCAGCCCTGAACTGCCTGCCTGGGGCTAGCACTGATACAGCTTTTTTAATGCCATACATGAACAGGCACAGGGCAGGGACTAAAGCCTCTGTCTCCTTCAGAATATTAGTGTGTAAATGTCTCTGTCTTCATTAGCTAGCTGGGCAGTTCACACATGGCTGTGAGAGCGAATACTGGGCTCCAGTGCTGCCTGAAACACAGGTGCCTCCTTAGGCGAGCGAACACTCCAGTATCAGTTAGCATGGGTAATTTTTTAGTGCGTGGTGGAGCACAGCATGCATTCTGCACAGCAGTGCTGGCATGGTGTTTTACCTGCCTCCTGTTCTTTCATTTGCCATGGCAGGGGGAAACGGATATTGCCCATACACAAGTACGAAGTGTAAGGAATTACACAGCCATCATTTGCCTCATTTGTTTCTGTTGTGGTCGCAAGGTGTAATTCAATGAATGCTTTGATGCTTTACTTGCTGAACCCTTTCAGATCTGCAACAACACCCTTTTCCCAAACTGGTCCTAGGAAAAAGTAAAGTGATACCCAAGTGACTCACATGGCAATTTAGATTCCATGAGAACCACAAAACATGATCTTTTAAATAGTTGACAAAATTGTACAAAATAGGATCTAATTGTTTTTAAAATGTCTTTTTTAAATTGCCCTATAGCATACTTTCAGCTTGAGTGCATAATTTGAAGTCATAACACCGTGGACTCATAAACTATTGTTAAACAAATCTTTATTCTTTCCTTGGTGCATTGTCAGAACTTTACTTACACACACATACACTCATATGCATGTGACATAAACAGGGCTCATCTGGGACTGGAGAAGGACTGCTGAAATACTTTAATTTTATGAAAACATTAAATAATGTCATTTTTGCACTTTTCTTTCACTTCTGTAGCATGGTGTATTATGGAAAGGAGAGGGAATATAGAGAAGGAGAGTTGTGCTTTGGTTCTATATTCCTATTGCTTGTGTACACAGTTTATAAATAGGTCTGTTACAGGAATACCTGTAAAAAAAAGGAAGTTCTAAGTCATTAGCTTAGGTACACAAGGGTTGCAATGTAGTACCACAAGGATCCTATGTCCTTTCCAAAGTCACGTTTGTCAGACTGATGTCTCTATTCCCTTGCACAGCATACATGCTCTCTGGGTCTCTCAGACACTAACCCTTATCGCTTTGAAGATATATCTATCCCTTCCTCAGTATGTAGGCAGAAAGGGCCTTCATTTTCAGTAGCAGGAAACAACATTCTTTCCAGGTAAGTCACTGAGTGATTCCATTCATATATCTGATTCATCCGACTCAATCTAGACAGCTACATCTGTGTTTGTTAGTTGCTCTATACTCTTCTACAGTCAAGTGAGGTAAACTGATATTGGTTAGAAATCAGTCCAGACTTCTGGTGTGGGCACTTCAATCCCAGACCCTTATGTCAATTTAGCTTTAAGGATAACCATATTAAAAAAATCTGTATTAGTCACTCAGAACAATTTAAGACTGCCAGCTGAAGGCTGTTACAGTAATCAAACTCCATCAGATTAAAGACAAGTTCCTTGGAGTGATGTATTTGTACATTAGTATGTGACCACTTAAATGGGTACATTTTTGGTATGTAGATTCTTCTTGAAGCTCACAGTCTGTTAGGTTGTAAAGCTATTCGCTCTTCAACAAAATTAGACACTTGAGAGGCTTTACACTATAAGAACTTTTTTTTCCTATAGAATCATGTCTTTGTATAAATAAGTCATTGTATATAACCACTTGATGTTTCCTTTTATCTTTGCTGCTTCTCTTTCAGTCACCTGATTCCATAAAGGAATGTACGCATATAAGAGAACAATATATGGAGGTGGGGAGGGTTACCTCCATTTTTAGTAGAAAATGTGAATACTGTTGCCTTCTTTAACATGTTTCTTTTTATAGAAATTCTCGTGGAGATATTGTACATAAGTAACAGTTCCAACAAGTCTCCTGCGATAACTGTAAGGGTGAGTTCCAGCTANGAGGTAAACTGATATTGGTTAGAAATCAGTCCAGACTTCTGGTGTGGGCACTTCAATCCCAGACCCTTATGTCAATTTAGCTTTAAGGATAACCATATTAAAAAAATCTGTATTAGTCACTCAGAACAATTTAAGACTGCCAGCTGAAGGCTGTTACAGTAATCAAACTCCATCAGATTAAAGACAAGTTCCTTGGAGTGATGTATTTGTACATTAGTATGTGACCACTTAAATGGGTACATTTTTGGTATGTAGATTCTTCTTGAAGCTCACAGTCTGTTAGGTTGTAAAGCTATTCGCTCTTCAACAAAATTAGACACTTGAGAGGCTTTACACTATAAGAACTTTTTTTTCCTATAGAATCATGTCTTTGTATAAATAAGTCATTGTATATAACCACTTGATGTTTCCTTTTATCTTTGCTGCTTCTCTTTCAGTCACCTGATTCCATAAAGGAATGTACGCATATAAGAGAACAATATATGGAGGTGGGGAGGGTTACCTCCATTTTTAGTAGAAAATGTGAATACTGTTGCCTTCTTTAACATGTTTCTTTTTATAGAAATTCTTGTGGAGATATTGTACATAAGTAACAGTTCCAACAAGTCTCCTGTGATAACTGTAAGGGTGAGTTCCAGCTGCGTAGAGAAGCCAATTGACAGAAAATTAGTTTGGCCTGCCAGTGATGAAGGCTTCCTGCATGTTGGCCTGCCTTAGCGCATTCACAGCCAGCAGGCTGAGGGAAGTGGTCATTTCTCTCTACCCAGCACTCGTGACACCACAACTGGAATCTTGCATCAAGATTCCCCTCTCTGTGCAACAGAAAACAATGAACTGGAGAGAACTCATCATAGGGGCACCAAAATGATGAGGGGAGTAGAGCACATGTTGTATGAGGAGAGAATGAGAAAGCTGAGCTTGTTCAGCTTGGAGAAAAGGAGGCTAATTAAGGATCAGATTTCACTCTTCAACTACAAAAAGGGGATTATGGAGAAGATGAATGGGGACTTTTCTTAGAAATACACAGTGAAAAGACAAGATGCAGTGGTCGCAAGCTGCAGCATAGGAAATTCAGGCTGGCTGCAAACAAAGAGTAATTGCCACGAGGGTAACCAAGCACTGGACCAGGTGCCCAGAGAAATATTGGAATATCCAACCTTGGAGACAACTCGAAACTTGACCAGGCAAGGCCCTGAGCAATGTTACGTTACTTTGAAGTTAGCCCTGCTTTGAGTAGAGATCTAAGCTCTGACCTCTTTTTGTCACTTTTGGTCTGAATTACTCTACAGTTCAAAGCACTTAGATGCTTGGCAAACATAAAGAAATCTCTAGGGAGAAAATGAAATGTTTTTAAGTAGGAGCAAGCACAGCACTAATATATGCAAATAAAGAAGGAAAGAAACGTCTTCCAATTTGACAATATTCCGTTTAACTTTGTTCTTGTCCTTCATTAAGCATGTCCAACAGGTAACAGTCCATTTGCTGATCCATATCTTAATCCCTGCTGATGGAGATAAAACTCATGCAGTTTTATCATTGCATAAACAAGCTTTTCGCAAAAGGATAAGAACAATCCTTCTCACCAAACCATTTTGAGAATCCACTATACATCCTCAAAATTTGAGCTCACCAGGTTACAAAGATCTCCAAATAAGATGGTTTATGCAAAAGAAGTCACGTTTTCACTTACTGGGAGCAAGGACAGATCTTTTTTCCTCTGCCTCTTCTGCCAAGCAGTTTACACTTAGTCTTTCACTGAACTTTTCTCTTTCTTCCTTTGATATCTGACTTTATTTTCCATGAGGCACTTTATTTTACTTTTAATTGATGTATCAAAAAACATGTAAGGTTAGTGACACATTCAATTATACTTGGTGAAATTATTATTATTTAATACAATGTAAAGATCAGAGGCTCAGGAATCCTCTATTTCCTTTTAAATATTTCTGATCCTCTTGTTCCTTTATAAGTTTGAATCAGTTTTATCAGTTTCACACTAGCAATGAGCAAAGCAGCAGTACATCTTAGTGATGAATGTAGTTACTAAAAAACCTGTAATGTTAATGTTTTTAGCTGCTAAATCCCAGTAACACTGTTGAAACTCTATCCTAACTAGTATTTAATATAACCAACACGGTTCTCTACATTTTGATAAATGTAAAACCTCTAAATATTTAGATATGTTTATGGATCCAATTAGCTTGTGGTGTTGATATTTTAATGGCTANAATGTTAATGTTTTTAGCTGCTAAATCCCAGTAACACTGTTGAAACTCTATCCTAACTAGTATTTAATATAACCAACACGGTTCTCTACATTTTGATAAATGTAAAACCTCTAAATATTTAGATATGTTTATGGATCCAATTAGCTTGGGGTGTTGATATTTTAATGGCTATTTTAATTCTGAAAGAAGTAAACGTTTAAAAAAAAATTTTAAATTATCACATTCCTTTGATTCTTTCCTATCTAGGGTTTCCCCTAACTTTGTCAACTACACACATTTTTACTGCCTTTAAGAGCATGAGTTACTATAAATCATCCTTTCTCAGATATATATATAATTTTCACCCCCCAGAAATCCCAGAGTGCGTGCTACATGGGTAGTGATGCCCACAGCAGCCTTTCTGATAGGCATTAGGACTGTGGTGGCTGAGAATTCCTCTGCAGCCAATATCAATCAATATTAACAGGGCTGGCACCAAGCACCTTAATGAGTACATAAACAAACCTTGCAAGTTTTATCACCCAAGAACCCTGAAATTTTTCAGGGAGGGGTAGAAGTTGCAAATCTTTTGAAAGGTTCATGAGATTTTCAAAAGCACTGTAAAAATCAGAGTTTTTTAAAGCACAGTGAAAATCACAGTTTTGAAACTCACTAAGCTGCCCCAGGTACAATAGAACTCCAGCTCGAGAGACTGCTCTTTTGTTTGTGGATGTAAAGTGTTTGCTAATAGATATCTGATTGATTTAAAAATGAAATAAAACACAACGTAAAATTTCATTTGACTTGCTTCTTTGGCAAGTTAAACGTCACATAGTTCCACTGTTGTCTCTACAGAACGGGTAATGATGGTAGGACGTGCTGATTCAGGTAGAATTACTCAGAGAGAAAGATCTGGGAAAAGAAAGAAGGTCAAATCAACAAGGGACCTTTCACATGATCCTCCTTTTACTGGCCTGTCCTACCTGCAGACTGCGCATGTTAAAAACTGAACTTTGACTGGATACTGTTTAAATACTAAAGTAGGCAGAGAGAAATATTCATATTTCTGAAACTACAACATCCCTGTGTTTCCTAATTTCTAAACACCATCATCTATGCTAATTACAACTCTTTTTTTTTTTCTATATCATCCACATTTCATTATGTCTCCTACGTGCTGTTGCTTGGCAGCCAGATGCTTAGTAAGATTACAGGGTATGAGAAAGCCGTTTTCCTCTCTGCATTCATGAACGAATCTTTCCTAGGACACAGGTGCTTTCTTTCAAGACTTCTAAACCTTTCTCTGGGGAGACAGGATACTGTTCATCTTATAGAATTTGTTTTTAGAACTAAATAACTTCTATTATATGCTGAATGTGTTTATATGCATAGATACTGTTATTACCGGGAGACTCAAGGTAAGGGAGCAGAAATATTTAACATAAAAACACGATTAAAGCTATCAAGCACCCAGATACCCAAAGGAATACAAGTCTCTCCCTTTTCTAAGAATTAATGTTAAAATACTGTTTGCCGCAAATGTTTGTTATACTCTGTTGCAACTGTCAAACCTTTGTATGTCATTGTCACCTTCATCTTGCAGTACATACGGAATAGGTTTACAAATTCTCTGAGACACGAATCAGGTTTTGTTATCTTGCTGTCTTTCAGGTAAATTAATTAACTGTGATAATCACAGATTTTTTGAGACAGCTGTTCTTACACTTAAAATTCCACAGGCAGAAACTGAAATCTTTACAAATACAATACTAGAACCAATAATTATGTAAATTTTATGCTTTTTAATGACAATCCACCTGCAAGATGCCTGGTTGCCAGTGGAGGTAGGTTACTTCTTAAACAAAAAACAGGTCTACATACATTTTTCTTATGTTTTCGAGATTTGTCTCCTGGCTTCAAATGTTGCAAAACAAGATGGCATGCTGTGACTCAGCATGGGAGAAAATAATACATCGGCAGTGAGAAATAAAACAGCCCTGGAACTTGCTATCTCTGCAAAGACAGTGAACATTCAGAAAGAATATATTGCAATGATCTTCTCCAACTGCTTCAGGACTTCCTTAAGAAGAGTTTTATTATTATTATTTTCTTTGTTATTTCTCTTCACTTTCATCAGTAGAGGAGCTTCCAAATTTACTGTATCAAGCATATGGTAGCATAGATTCCCTCTAGCAAAACTATAGACATCAGAGATAAAAAGCCCAATATAATCAGCTATCTCTGCTGATGCAGAGATCAGACTCAATGATTTGTTCTGTGCTATTCTGCTGCATTTTATCCAGTTTCATTTTAAATTGTTATCCCAAATGAACTACAAATATTAGCCTTTTCTAACTAAAACATGTTCCCTGAGAGGTCATCTCAAAGACATTTTCCAGATTTTTTTCCTGTGAACTTACCCTGACTATATAATATCTTTATTTCAAATCTTTTTTAATTAAGAAATACAATTTTTGCAATGGAAACAAGAACTTTTGGCTATAACAGTATATCAGTAACATTAAAATGAAGAGTTCTGAAATTTCCTTTCCTTTCCCAAGAATGTGTGTGTTCATTTAAACTAATTAAATACATTTAAGTAGCATTTCACTGATAGACAAGCAAAACCACAGACATTCTAAAAACATTTCTTTATGACATTAAAATGTGCTTAAATACATTTAATAGGCAAACTGGGGAAAAAAATACAAGTCAGTCTGCTGTGTTTACAATAATAAAGACTAACGTGTAAAAGGAATTAAGATGTCGTTGTGCAGCAGCCACAGAGAAATGAGAGCAAAATACTTTCAAAATAACAGAGTAACACATTTTAAGAGCACATATTAAAAAAAAATTAAAAGATCTAATGAAATTTCTTGTAAAATTAAAACTTGTTCTTTTTGTTTAGGAGTTTGCAAAAAGAGAACATTGTAAGAATATAAAAGACTGTAGCAGGTCTCTAAGATTAGCATCTTGAAAAGGAATTTTGGAAACCATGAGAACCATCTTGTCATCCTGACCAGTCATTGACACAAAATGCTCATTGACTTCTCTGGGAATTATTTATCCTGGTAAGTACAAAATTCCAGACTTTCTTCTATAGAGCAATTCCACTCTGGACCTGCTCTGGTACATACCTACTTGAAAAGGAAGGGAAGGGAAGGGAAGGGAAGGGAAGGGAAGGGAAGGGAAGGGAAGGGAAAGGGTAACTGCTAAAAGATGTCAAGACATGAGGAACCACTGGAAGTTAAAACTATGTGCAAGGTCTTGGATGTGTTTGCTCTCTCTCAGTCTGTTTCCCCCTGTACTTCTGTGAAGCCATATGGCCAAAATCTGGTTTTATTTTCTGTTGAGCTAATAATAATACTAGCAAAATATTAAGCTGTTCCTGAAAAACTGCTGGAGGTTTACGGCTCTTTTAAGCAAAAACTCCTGGCAAATGAGCACAGTACACATTATCCTCCGTCATAGGTCTAGTCCTAGGTGTCCACCTGAAGAGGTTTCGGAACATCTAGCTACTGTCCATATTTTAGGTCAGGAAGTCTTTCAATTGGTCTTCTACACATTCCTTCATTAATAATGAATCATAATTAGAAAAATTAACACCTATAGAGCAGTTATACTGAGCAGAATCTAAGACACAGCTTCCCATTTCTTACTAGAAGAGGAAATTAATCTATCAGTCCTGAGAGATTTCTTGTATCTTTAAATGAAAATAAAATAGCTTTCTCTTCATTTTATCATTTTGTCTTCTTTCAATAGATTATCTCATCACTTAATGGCAAAACTTCTTGAGTAATTTTAGTAGATAAATTTTCCAGTGAATCTGTTTTTCTTAAATGGAATAATCTATTTGATTAGGCTTTTTCTGAGTGTTATTTGTGCTATTGCAAACTATCTTCAAACTATCTGTTTAAGCAAGATTCAATCCATGATTTATCAGTAATCTATTCATAGAAAGTTTTTAGCTGATTTTTCTGTTACCAGCCTCCTAAGTCATATGACATTGTTGCTTTACATTGATTTTTTAATTTTGCATAACTGCATAAAAGAAATCAATTTTTTTTAAACAAATCTAACTTGATCCCATTTTAAGTTTCATCAAATGTATTTTCTTCATTAAAAAAATCACTGCTATAGTCCTGAAATTAATTTCCTACAGACATTCGTATTATGAGATTTAGCTAAGAAAGTTACAAACAATGTGGGGTCATCACATGATTAGGAAATAAAAAATAAAAAACAAAAAAACCCATACTTATTTCTTACTGCCATCACACATCCACTTTTAGTGAGTTTTTTGCTGACGTATATTCCTATAGAACATCCCTACTTTGGAAAAATAATTTCTCAGTTTAATAGATGAAAAATGCTTATTACTCCTGAGATTTAGACAGACAATTCAAATGGGATCTTTTAAAGTAATTTCATCAGGGGTTCTCCTTCCTCCATTTTAATTCTCAGAGGTGAATGCTCTTGCTGGTAGTTCACTGCAGACTTGTTGCCATTACCTGTTCCTACCATTATTAAGCAGCTGCAATATTGCTGACTGTGACCCTTACACTTCCCGCAGCCAGTCAGAGAACTGGAGATGGGAAAATCAAAGTTTTATAAAATAATAGTTGGTCAGTATCAAATAAACGGCCCATCCCGACAGAAGTGCGATTTATTTTAGTGATTTTCAGGGACAAAAGTGAATTTTAGCTACAGAGTGTACATGTAATACAAGGAGGTAGAAAGAAAGTATCAGAAACTCAAAGATTACTCTGCTTCAAAGATGTTTCAAGGATAAAGAACCAGTGAGTGCAAACGTTATTCTGCCACACATAAGCAGAGTGTAAGGAATCACACAAACAGAAAGCAGGCATATCTGTCCAGGTTTAAGACTGGGCTGGCTATTAAGCAGCTGACAGATACTCTCTATTAACCCTTTCCCTCCCCAGATGGAAAGCAAAAGCAAAAAGTGAGAGAGACTTATGGGTTGGAAAAATTAAAACAGCTTTAATGAAATAATAACAATAAAAAGTAAAATAATATCAAAGGGAAGAAATGAGACATATACAAATACACACAAAATCAATATTGAGCTCCCCCAGTGATGATCAGGACACCAAGACACTGCAGGGCAGGCCCTGGGAAAGCCCCAGCCTGGACTTCACAGCAGATGGGAACTGGATTCAGGAATGCATGGACGGGGATCGAAGGCAGAAGAAAAAGACAGAGCCCTCCTTGGACACCAGCCATAGAAAAAGAGAACTTGACCCTCGTGATCCCTCAGCTTTATACTGAGTACGACGTGTATGGGATGGAGTCCTGTGTTTGGTCATGTTTGGGTCACCTGTTCTACCTGCTCCTCCTGCAGGTGCAACCCTTTTACGCCCTTTCACTTACGGCACATGAGAAAGCTGGCAGAACCAAGCAGTGACCTTGGTTTCTATAGGAATATATGTAAGTCTTTCTGCATATCATTTGTACTGTTACTCCAAAAAGAGCTATAAACTTTGAGCGTTATCTCTCCTAGAAGCAGACACTGTCTGGAAAACATCCTGTTAATTTCAGAGAGTGCAGTCACTTAGAAGAGACTTAACTAAAAAGTAAAATTAATAAAAAGAAAATTGGTTCTGTCCTAGCTCAACCCAGGAGGGTATCTCATGGCTATTTTGCATGAGTGTGGTGTTGCTTTTTTCCAGCCCAATAGCCAGTAAAATGTGTGTGGAAAGATCCAGAGTCTTTCACTGTCTTCTCCTCTGATAAGCCCCATTTCAGTTACACAGGAAAGAACAGGTAGAAAAACTCAAACTGCTCTTTTTAACTTGAGAGTAACTAATTGAGGTAAAATAAAAAGGTTCCAGCCTAGCCAAGTCTAAATCATATTACAGTTTTAAATTAATATTTTTTAACAGTCTAAAACCTTCTTTCTGCACGTGTCCAGCTCTCTTGCTAACTCTGAACCTCAGCTACTGCATTATGGAGAATGTGCTTCAATAGCAGGATGTAGCGCTCTGTACCAAACACAGGCTCTCAGCTAAAGTTAGTATATGTGTGCAGTATACAGCATGCCTATTTTGATGGCGCAAGAGAATTCCTGGGAGTTTTATTCCTTGCAAGATTATCTGCAAAAAGCAGAAGAGTAATAACAATTACATAGTTGTACATGATGGGTAGTACATATGTTTAGGTGCTACTCAAGTCCTCCAAGTGCAGCTGGAACATAAACGGGCAGGAGCAGAGCTAGCAGAAATCAGTTCATACTATAATGGTTTTGGATGGTTAATATAGAGTTAAGCATACTGTAAATCTACCTCAATTTCCTGTCTGCCTAATTCAAGAATGGTCTACAAATCCCTGAGTGTTATAAATACCAACGAGGGAAATCATTACCTAGAACATAAATAGGGGAAACATACCCAGAAAAAATGCAGAAATATCAAATATAGGCCACAGATATGAAACTATTTCCTGATCTTGAGAATCTTTTACAATGTTTTTTTCTGAGGAAAGCAGTAGGAAATCTTGTTGTGAAACTATTAAAATGTAGGAGAACATATGGGAAAAATGTCTAAGGCAGATTACTGCACTGCGAATGAGAAAAATAATGGGTCTGAGGGGGGGGGTTGGTTCTGCTGATTTATTTTTTGCATCTCAGCATTCCCCAGTCTTGTCTAAAGAAAAGCAATAGAATGGTCACTAACTGGGAAAATTACAGAAGTGGAAGCCACCATGTACAGGGCCTGTTCCAGGCATAGCGTACGATCTCTGGCACCAAGTAGTTCAGCTAAACAGTAAAGAAAATGACTCTCTCCTTGTAAAAATGTGAGCTCTTTGGATAAATTCCAATGCAAAATACAAATTTTATGATGAAAAAAAAAATGCAGAAGTAACCAGTGATTGGTAGAGATGGTACCTGGAGATCACTTCCATTTCTCTCTCATTATTCTCAAACAATTATCTTCTAATCCTCCTGTTCTCCCTCAGTATGGGGGTTTCTGTTAAGCAGATTACAGTGAGGCTTCCTAGAATTGTTAAGGATGTTTTTAAAAAGTGCTCAAAAATGATGGTTTTTGTGTGCTCATTCCCATAGCTTACAGATGACAGATTTGAATTTCTCCCTTATTCCTGCTATGCCAATAAAATATGATAAATCTGGAGATAAAAACAAGGAAACAGATCTGAAATGTCAAAAGCTGAAGAGCGTCCTTTAGTTTGAGTTATATTATTTTGCGAGATGGATTTTTCAAAAAAAAAAAACAAGTTAAAAAATGGGTTCTTACCTTTGAAAATGCCCTTTCTTTGAGAAAGGTGGATATTTAAATATTCATGAGAATCTCTTATCTGTGGCTCTGTGTTCTTGTTCAGCCTTGTCACTGGTCAGAAAAGGTCAAAAATTTGTGGTCAAAAATCAGCTACACATTGTCTACATCTGACGCTAGTTGCCATAGCAAAGGGTAATTTTTGGTTTCTGTGTGAATCTTGTTGAAAGATTCTAAAGGCAAAATTGTCAAGAAAGAATACCTTTTCCAGTGTCCCGTAACTAGATAGAGATACAGTTGATTCACCAATAAAGCAGAATATTCAGAGTTCGCTGTTCCTCTTTAGGTTTACCCATTAGTCACTGTTCAAATCATGAAAATAATTCCATAGAGGCAGAGATGACAAGGAAGGGAAGTTCTTGTTTTCTTTTGGATTTAATTACGTCTATTATCCACACAAAAGATGAATTGTTAGAAGGTGAGGCTTTTGACATGGTGAGGGGACAGCTTAATAAGAAATAGC
>VZSC01017631.1:451711-517518 GCA_013398225.1 Steatornis caripensis | reverse complement strand
TTATATGAGTTACAGTTAAATAACATGTATTCATATATAATTATATAAAAATATAATGTTGTATATGCATTCAGTATTATTAAATATTAAAGAACAAGAATTATGTGTTCTAACTCCCTTTGTGTAGATTATACTCAAAGAAGGTGATGGTAATTTGTCTCCCTGGGGTCCATAAGTAATGTGATATAAGCAGTTGTGTAGCAAAGCTTTTGGAAAAGCAGCTCCCCTGCACATCGACGTGGCAGTGAAGCAGCTGTGATAGCAGCCTGCAGGGATTTCTGGGGTTCAGGCGTATTATGTGTCTCATCCTTGCAAGCCAGAGAGCGTGCTTGGCTGGTCGTGTTGCACAAGGCCAGGCTGGCGCTGTGTTGCTCGCTTTCACAGACAAGATAGTAGTGGTGGAATAATTTGGGGAGGAAGGCATTGTTAAACACACTCAAGTTTAAGGATTGGCTCTTTCCAAGAGATGGGAGACCTCAACATTATGCAGTCACTCTGAAACCATTCTGAACTCAAATACCATAAAGATAAAAGCATTTATTTGCTAAGGTGTAATAGGTTAAAGAGCAAACAAAGCATCTAAAGACATAGGCGTCCCAAAAGGAAACAAACAGATCTGTTTCAATTAGCATTTAGATTAGGTTTAAAATTTTCTTTTACTCTCTGTGGCTCAGCTCTTAGGCCAGAGTATAGCTCCTAACCGAGAATCTTTGTTGTCACAAGATCCTTACATCCTCGTATGAAACACTAGTGATTCATTTTTTTGTACACCATAGGCTGCTCTTTGGGATTTGCTGGAATTTGGGACTTTCTCCTTTTCCCCACTGAGGTGTTTCCTGGGGTACGATTTCAGGTCATGCTTAGTGAGATCTAACTGGTGTCTGTGATTAAAAAGATGTGGCTTTCCTCTTTTCTCTGACCCAGGACAATGGGTTTCTGCCCCTCTCTCACATTGGATTTAGTATTTGTGCAGCCACAATATGGGCTGGCTCAAGTAGCTGCTCTCAGCAGAACACTGTACTATTTTTTCACAAGACCTCCAGGCTTACTAGTTCATCATGCAACCACATAATCTCTAGGTCTGACCAAAGCAGCAGGCAAAACGATGTACCCAGAGTGGAGGCAGTATTTGATGATTACATGAAACATAAGATGAAAATGCACCTTTATTCCTTAAATTAATCTGAAAGGAGTTATGACCTGCTTGCTACTCAGACTTCAGCTTGGAAAATGCCTATATTGCTGGTCATAGCCCTATTAAGGCTCTAGATACCTAAATAAACTAAAGTACAAGCTTACTGATCCCTAAAAAAAGCAATATTTCACTTATTCTCCAGTGATCTGGCTCTCCGGCATTCCCAATGTGTACTCCCAAGGCTTGCCAGAGCGAGTGCAAAGTATTCACCAGACTCTTCTGTAAGATGATTGAACCCTCCAGCTGGCCAAGCTTAATGTGTAAAAAAAATGGCTTTTCTTTTGCATTACTAAGTTGAGTTGTGTCAGAGAAGAATCTTAAGAGCAACAAAGGTTTCTTGGGAATGAAGCAGAGAAAGAACGCACAGAGGCAGATGCTCCTTTTATCTGAAAGTTGTTGGGCATTGACTGCTTGACAGTAGTTACTGCCTTCTGATGTCTGAGTCACAAGTGGTGCTTTGAAAGGGCATAACAGAAACATCTAAACAAACCGCCTCATGGTTTCCGAAACATTTGTTATGTTGACCAAAATGGCTCTTGAAATTCAATCTCAGTTCACATGTGGTTTCATCTGCCCCTGGAGCTGCATTTTGGGGTTTAAAAAAACCAAAAAACACCTTTACTGTAAAAAATTAAACATTTGCTCTCTTCTCCTCCCAGAGCTCCACACTACATATTTTGCACAATTTGTGCAGAGGATTTCTCTAGAAGGGCATCTTCACTTCTGTGGCAGGTTAAATGCAGGATTCCCAGCGTGACAGTGGACACTCTGCCTCTGGAAGTCTTTCTGTTTTGGTAGCTCAAGAGAATAGAATTAATATTGCCCTTTACTCATAATTTTATTATGGATTATTTTGATTTTATTTTGCATACATGGTAATATCAGCTTGTTTAACTTTACTAAAAAGACTGGCTGCATGAATGTCAGATGTGCAAACAAAAGAACAACCATATGAGTTCAATAAATTGCACTTTAAATTCAGTAGTGGATCTAGGAATGTAGGTGTTGGCTAGTGTACAATATAAAGTACAGAGCACAGGGCAAGGGGATAAGCAAGTCAACTAAAGTGCATAGAAAGTGCAAAACCACTCCTTCGTTCTTCTTTTAAAGAATCTTGTCTAATTTGACTCATAAATTAAAAACATCACTGGATATCCAACGGTGTCCGTAAAACTTTGCAGGTTGTTAAAACATTTTTGCTCACTGCAGCAAGTTTCATTCTAAACGTAAAGACAAACGTCTTGCTTGATGGAAAGCTTTAGCACTTTGGCAGCTCTATAGCTTTTCAGAGTTCTGCAAAAACATTAACACAGGAGTGTTGACTCCTGTGAAGCAGGCAAATATTATTATCCTCCTTTTATATATGGGCAACTTGCGAGAGAGAGGCTGCGGCTTGCCCAGGCCCAAGACCACACAGCAAGCTAGTGGAAGAGCCAGCACTAGGATTCAAGCATTCCTGGATCCCAGCCTAGTGCACGATCCACTAGACAGCCTGTCTGCAGCCCTTTGCTATTGCTTCACGAAGCTACCCGGTTTTTACCTTATTAATATCTGACTGTGAAAAATTATGCTTTTTGCAAGTGTTTATGGGGTTGCTCCAGGGCAAAACTTCACTATTGCAGCTGGAAAATACAGATTGCTCTAGCAAAAATGCCAGGGGAGGGAGGGAAACATTCTAGAATAAAATTATAAACCAACTGTCTTACAACAAGACATTAAGCAAAAGCTATAAAACTTTAGTTCCAGTCAAAACCGTTCTTTAGTTTTACTGCCTCCAGAGGAAACTGTGAGGAGGTTATTTTATTGTTGTCACCTGTAAGTATGGATTTTCACATTTCACTAGAAAAGAATGAAATCACATGGTCTCAACTCACAGAACAGTTAAGGAGACAGAGGTGCTAAATAATTGTTTGCAATTGATGAAAAGCTTTGTGGCTGTCTCTACAAAATGCAGCTGCAGCCCAAGGAACACGGACAAACCAGACCTCCGTGCAGGAGGGAGGGAACTGCACAGCTGCTTTACAGCAACACTGCCATGTAACTAGAAGGCACCTATACTTGTGCACAGCAACAAAAAATATTTGGGTCTCCTTATCTTGCTCAGTAAATTCGTATCTATGTCTAGCAGAAATGCTGCAGGCTTAGAAACATTACAGAGGAGGGAAGAAATGTATTGATAGGGAAAGTTGGGCAAACGTAATTTTTGAAATTGGAATTTAGCTTACCAGAGCATGAAGGAGCACTTCAATGGGGGAGCTGCTGGACCCTTAGTTACAGGAGTGAGTTCTTGCTCCATGCTGGCAGTCTATCCAGAACCCTCTAACATCTATGTTAGGGAATGATTTTTGCACCAGCTCAGGAAGCTATGCTGCTTTATGAATATTTAATATTAATTCTACTACCACTTTTCACCTTTACAATACTGATTCCCTATAATCCAGTTTTGGTTGAGTCTGAGAAGAAAAATATAGGTATGATTACGAATCTTCTACCTGATAGATGGTCAACTCCACACAATATATTAATCCAGTTTTGAGAGACCTGCCTTTGAAATAAGAACTGTTGCTTGCTGCAGTCCTGGTCTCACAGCTGTTCAGTGCCAGGGCCAGCCCAGGAAACTAGGCAGATGTGGGAAGGCTACTTGGCACATGAGGAGCAGATAAACAGCATCCAGGGTGAAGAAAATCATGGTTCTTCTTTGAGCTAGTGTGAAAAGTAGGACCCTCCATGCAGACTGTAACTCTATTTTGGAGGATTTCCCTGGACAAATGTAGAGTGATAGCATTCCTTCCAACTGTCCTTCAAAAAGCTTTAATAAACAGTGCTTCATTATGTTGGCGTCCTACCTCCAGATGATACAGATAGTGCTGTATAGCCTGCAGTGTGATATTAAACCCCTAGATCTGAATTCCTGCCTCAGTAATATGCTGTAAACTCTGCTGAACTCGCTCTTCGCTTTTCGTCTGTGTCTGTCCTCTTTCTCATTTCTGTTGCATCTTATTTTCTAACAGACCACGTTGGCTCTTATTCTACACTGTATTACACCTACACAAGAAAATTACCTAGAGCCAGGGCATTGACCTGTGACTATCCATACTGTATAAGCATTGGCATGCTCCCTCATAAATGTTTAACCTCTGAGCTCTATCCCTGTCACTTCCAGGGATGGTTCAGGGCATCACACATGTCAGGATGCTCTCTAAAAGGCAGTAGGAGGGACACAGGACACATTTGACTGTCAGCATGCCAGTCATGGCACTCACACTTGGGGACAGACCACAGGCTCTGGCGTGGTTTATTTAATAATATAAGTGATATGTGTGACTGATATTTTTCCCACATTCTTTGTCCTTTCACCAGTTTCAAAGAAGAAAAGCGGACAGCAAAGGCCTTGTTTCAATAGAGTTTTTTGTATGTTTGTGTCTGGGGTTATTTGGGATTTTTATTGTTTTGTTTTAATAGAAAGCATTTACTGCGGATATGCTTTTATAAGTTAGAGGACTCAAAGATTTAGACTTTGCAAAATAGAAGATAATGCAGCTTATGATGGTCCTAAGTCCTTGTAGGAATTCATTTCAGAGCTTTGGAACAATACTGACAAAGCTACAGTTCCTGTACAAGTTAGCACTATGCTTTGGTAGAAAGATCTCCCGTCCTTGAGTAGTGAAGATATTGTACGTTGCTCATTTTACTTGAGCAATAAAGATCTTGTTGAAGATGATGTATGAGCCTTGAGGATCAGGGCTGAAATGCTCTATTCCTTAGGAATGACTAGTCTTTTCATTTAGTATCTGAAAACTTACTCTAAGGAATATTAGTTAAATCTTGTATTAACTCTGCTGATACTGAGTCAGATAAAAATCTGGAAGCTTTCTAAAATTAATACAAGTTGGTTTAAAGTATCACATGTGGGGATGACCCTTCAGAAATAAGAAGAGGCAGGGTGACTGGACCTGGAGTCAACCTGGAGGTTGACAGTCTAATATAACAAGGGAGTGAGGTGCTGAGCAGCCGTGTTTGATGTGGTCATACAGATGTGGTGTTCAAGTAGTCAACTTGTGTGCTGTCTGGTTACCAAGAAAAAGAAATAAATGTATAAGCATTATAGACATCAAGCTCCTCCCTTTCAGTGAAGTCAGTGATCTAGATAATTTTAAAAAATCCACATGTCTGAGCCAGCATATCCCTGTTCTCTGATGGACTGCAAATGTTTGATTTTTATACATTACCCATTGATACGAATAGTGGTGAGAGACAAAGAAAGGAAACTCAAATCATCCATTGTTCCTTTTCCAGCATGGCCATGCTTCAAACAATTGCGAGCTCAGACTGTGTTTACGAATCATATTTGAAAACACTCTTCTACAAAAAGATAGATTTCACCAAATGCCACGTTTAAACAAAGGTGTCTCTGACAATGTATCTAGTATGGGCAATGGTATTTGCAGGCATAAACAACACTCAGAAGCATTTAATAAAGCAATTTTTTTAAAGCCATGCATACGCTGCTGACTTTTCAGAAAGGTTAGAACTTTATGAGATTCAGAATCAAAAACTGATGTGACCTACATAAAAGAATCACTCTGATTTCTTAATTAAACCAAGCTGTAGCTGCACACTAGGTTAACAGCCGCCAAAGAAATTATGCAATAAATCTTCTGACTGTCCTCCAAGAATGTGGAGATGAAGGCAGTGATGAAGAGGATGGTGATGAGGAAGAGCAAGATGAGAATGCTCCATGTTATGCTCTTTAACGTCTCCTTTCAGAGGGTCTGAGGCTTCCACCACACAAGCCAAACAACTGAAATGATCACATGTGTAGCACTAGGTTGGAGGAAGAGCCCAAATGTTTTAACAGCTGCTTTTTTTTTTTTTTTCCTTTACCTAGTTTGCTTCAGGATCTGATTTCTTTCTGAAGGGGTGGGCTCAGTGCCTGCCAGGAACCCAGCAGGGAATGTTTACTCTGAGACACACAGAGATATTTCCCTTTCTTCTCAAGTGATTTTTTTTTTTTTCAGCAGAGGGAGGGTGGAGAATTCTCTCAAGAAAACTTCTCATAAAACAAACACACCTTAAGAAAATGTGTTAATTTGAAGGTTCTTTTTCTGTCCTATGAAAAACTTGTATGAAAAATAAATCAAGTAAAACCACATCACACGTTACTGCTGCATAGTTGTCTTCTCTGTCTAATGGAACAGCCTTTGCAAAATGCTTGTCATTTGCAGTGTCTCAGGCAAGGACTTTAACAGCATCGTGGATTTCCTGTGATTTCAGCCCTTGCTTGCTCTCCACCAAAATAGCTGTACCACTGCCAGCCTCTAGCAGAGACAGGCAAAGGAGCTCAGAGCTGTGATTTGCACCAGTGAGGCTCACTCCAGTTCCATGCAGATATTAAAATGGATTTACTCAATATACACCAGATGCAGCTGCACTTAAGGTGAATTTACTGATTGGACAAACTCTCTCGTGCCAAAGGCTAAAATACTGAGTGTGGTTCATCAGAGATAATAAGCAATGCCAAAGATCCTGTTGTGAGGATCTTTGTCATTTCTATTTTCTTCTCCTCATCCCATAGACAGAGCTTTTCTCTTATATTGGAGAGATTTCAAGCCAGTGGATATACACACAACGTACAGGGAGCGAATATGTTTGAGTCATTGATGGTAAATGAACAGCGTGACAAGAACAATATCCTTCATTCCTTCTCCCAGCCTCGACCCATGCCCACTGTTCACAGCCACATGGGAGAATAAAAATACTGTTTAAAGACAAAAATAAGATTGTCAGCTTAATGCATTTACCCAAGATGGCATGCTAGGAGTTACACAAACAAACAAACAGAAAACAACAACAAGGAAGCGTGTCTGACAGTAAGATTTATTAGTCAGGTGGTGATTCCAGTGTAATTTTGTCTTGTCGCTTTGAGACAGCAGAGATACATGNATGCATTTACCCAAGATGGCATGCTAGGAGTTACACAAACAAACAAACAGAAAACAACAACAAGGAAGCGTGTCTGACAGTAAGATTTATTAGTCAGGTGGTGATTCCAGTGTAATTTTGTCTTGTCGCTTTGAGACGGCAGAGATACATGTTCGTGTGTGGTCTCAGCATTCAGGGTGTGGCCAGATCTGGAGCTCTGGGAAGGAGTTTTGGAACAGTCCTGCTAATTTTGTTAAGCAGTCAGTGTTTCATCCCACAAGAAATATTATGAATTCCTGGTATTTACTTCTCTCAGTGTCTGCCAGTCCTCACTGCAGTCATCAGTACAGAACAGTTATGCTTGCAATGCCCTACTTGTCAGGGATGAAGTCAGATCTTTTCCTGGTTGATTGAATGATAGGTTTCTGATGACAAGTTTTTTTCCCTGTCTGTCTCCGGTTGGGAGTATGGAGAGAATTCTCGTCTCTGTGTTTCCTGGTGGCACTTCAAATCTAAACTATCTTTAGAAAATATGTTTTGCTTTAGTCATCTTCTTACAGAGACCCATTTGCTTGACTTTACTGGATGGAATTTGAGAAATGGCAATCCAAGTAGACTCGTGACTTGCTTCTTGGAGGTTACTACCAAGAGGGAAGAGGGAACAAAAGGGACACCAGTTATTTGACAACTGCACCAACTTCCTCATTTCCACATGTTCTACGAAGTGTTGGCTTTGATCTAAAAAGCTCTTAGATGTTGCCAACCAGGATTTAGCAGAGGTGTCTATTCATCCCATTAACTGAGGCAGCTCAGCATTGTAAACTCTAATCACCTCTTGTACTAGTGTAGCCTTCGCTTGCCTAGGTGCTCTGTAACAGACCCAGTTTGTTGTTTGTAGGCTGAGTTAGTGTAGCCAGACTTCAATCCATGCTGCTGACGTGTTGTTACCTCTGCTGACCCATTCCTGTCCTCCTTCTTCTAGCTGAATTGTGACTGGGAACTGTGTAACTATTAAAACAACTCTCGTGAAAACTGAGACCAACAATTCCTAGTGTGCACGTATAGGAGGAGGTGGGGCTGCTTTTTTGGATGGTAATGTTGCCCAGGGTTAGAATCAGAATCATGTAAGCTATCAGGGACCTCAGGAGGTCCTATAGTATCAACCCCTGAGCAAGTGCCACATGTAACCAGTTGCCACTTTGACTTTGAACTATTGGCAGCTACCCTTTGAGCCCAAAAAACACAGTCAGCTTTTCAGTCACCTTGTAATCCACCCATCTAGGCCCTATTTCCCTAATCTGGCTACAAAGACACCATGGTAGACTGTCACAAACTTGGCTAATGTCAAGGTAAACGATAAGGTTAAGTCAGTCACAGAACTGCACCTTTAAGCTGTAGCCTAAAAAATGCTTTAAGTTAATATAAACTAGCACCAGCACAGAAGGTTTTTGCTCTCCCTCCCACCACCACCTGGACAGCATAAATCCGTGTCGTGAGAATCAAATCAGAGAAACTGCTCCGGCTGGCAATGACTAAATTTCTACCACACCATTTCTGGATTTGATTTCAAGCAGCAGAAATGCTTGTGCTAGAACAAAATATAGAAAGGCACAGAGCAGAGAAGAGAGGAGTTAAGAACTTAATGGAAGTGAAACTGCTTCTATACACGGCATTATTAGTGCAAGCTGAATTAAAGTCTCTGTACAGATATAGACTTAAATACTGTGTGAGGGTCACATTTTTTGGCTGGTTACTTGTCAGTTGCTCTGAATAATAGTGATAGCTTTGTTACATGTGTTTATATTTCTAAATTATGTGCCCTGGTTTACTAATAGGGGACATCAAATGAATCCAAGGTGTAAGAAAATAAAACAACCTCCGTGACAGTGTTGCAGTCAGTTACGGTCGCCTTGCAGTAGTAGTAGTGACCAAAGAACCAGAATCAATGCATGGGCCGAAAACCTTTTTAGGCCATCTGCACAGTAGCTTTTTATGTCACACATCACCAACAAGCTCCTTGCCAACTTTGCAGCAAATACCAAGTCCTTTCAACCTGACAGAGGCCAGCACGAGTACTGGGTACTTGGGATACCTTCTCAGCTGTTGGTCAGCCAAAGTCTGCATGAGGCACGCGCAGGTGAGCTCCCACCAGAGACTGCCTGGAGTACCCTCTGCTTGGGATATTTAGTCTCCTGTTCTCCTCCAGGCCTTTGTATGGCAGTTAAAGCAGACAAGGACATGGCTTGACCCAGGCTATCTTCTTTTTCAAGGACAATGAGACAGAAAACACACAGCTTGTGTAGGACCTTGACCTACAAACAGCTGAGAATAAATGCAGATGTGGAGGTCCCATCTTGACCTGGGATAAAGTGACCCAGAAGAGCAGAGGAAATTTTACTCAGCGTGGTATTAATGGCCTCTCCTGTCCTCCCTGCCTTGAACGGAGCCCCAAAATAATGGGGTTTATGGTTTTTTTCCCAGCCTTCTTACATAGCCTGAGCTCTTAGCCACTGAAGTGCTCTCTAAAGACAGATCTCCAGAAGCTCTTGGCCTTCACCTCTTAGGACTACACCCACCTCAACTTCCTCAGCTGTCCTGGGTACCATACCTGCAGGTAAAGCAATGGGGCACTGTGAGGGCCGGCTGCTCCCTCAGGGTCAGGAAGCCAGGAGCTGTGGGCAACCCTAGCACCAGCTGTGCCTTCACCCATGGTTTTCATCCACCATGGGCTAACTGCAGTAGGCAGAGACAGGGACAGCTAATGGGGTCCATTGGCAGCCCCAGGTGGGGCAAGCAATAAACTAGGGCTGGGGTCTAACCAGGAGGTCCACCCAGAAGGTGGAGATGGGGCAGGAGACAAGCGTTCCTCCATGGGGTCTGTCCCAGGGAGCAGATGCCTACCTACCTACCACAAGTGCTGAGGCCCATCTGGGAGGCAGGGATGGAGATGAAAACAAGAAATAGGGATTCCCATGGTGACTGGTTGAGGCTAGACAGTCCTGTCAGTGTACTCAGCCCCCTCCCCAACACAGAGGGAGAAAGGGCCTTAAAATAAACAACACAGTAAAGACAGGTAAAGGACATGCTGGAGTTTGGAAATAGGTCAGAGTTGTAATGAAAGCAGTGTCAGTGGAACTGCAATCATTCAAGAAGTAATTAAATATATCCCTAATGAGAATATTATATGGAAACAACATCTAATGCATATGGTTCGATGAGGAGATCTGAAGTGATTTTATTAATTGCTCACTCTTATCTTCTCAAGGAAGTGGAGCTATTGTTAGAAAGCAGCAAGAGCCAGGCTGCTGTCTAAGGAGAGGTGAGCTCAGAGCAGCAGGGTTTGCCCATGGGGGCAGCAGGGCAGGACCCCACAGCCAGGGCTCGCCTCGTCGCCTCAGCCAGCAGCAGAGCTCCTGAGGGGCACTAGGGCAGCCCCAGCCATCAGGTACCTTCCTCGGGATGCGGATGGGCTGAGCTCAGCAGGATCCAGAGCAGGGCTGTGGAGAGCTGGAGACTGGCACTGCACAGCAGGGACTGACAGCTCTGGGGGACCTGAAGTGGGGCCCTGGGCCATTGGCAGGGTAGTGCGAGGTGGCCAGGACCAGTCAGGCATGTGGGTGCCCACAGAGCCCCTCCAGCACCTTCCCTTCCAGCAAGGTGCACCCCTTCCAACCCCGCACCTCACAGACTTGGGCTGAGAAATGCTCTGTGGCACAGTGATTTAATGGCAGTGGGGCACCCATGGGCTATTCCAGGGGACAGAGCCAAAGCAGGGACAGTGAATTGGAAAGCAGCAGGACATGAGAGACTTTGGGTCGAGCAGAGAGGTTCAGACCACCATTGACAAACCTCAGAGGGGAAAAGGGTGTCCAAGGTCTGTTTCATAAACCTTAGAGGCTGGGTGATCTACGTAGAAGAGGAACTCCTTTAGGAGCCTGGGACAGGTAATGGGTCAGCACTGTGGGGAGATGAGAGCCCAGGGAGAGACTAGTCCCTCGGGAAGGTTTGTAGGGGCAAGCAAGTGCATGGTCAGAAACCAGACTCCATGGTGCTCAGCTCAAGGCTTGGGGAGACTTTAGGTAACTTGTTAGGAAGCTGTAAGAGCAAAGCTGGTCCCTAATGGTGGGAATCAGAGCCACGGGGGTCCCCGAGGCCAGGTTGCTCGCATGGCCTAAACATAACAGTTGTATCTGAGCAAGTCCCAGTGTTTGAACAGATGTAACACTCACAGTCTCTCACTTTTGTTTCTTTTCAGCCTAGAAAATATTTATAATCTTTTCTGTCTGGGAGGTGTGTGACTAAGAATGAATGAAAATGCACAAGTGAACCTCTGTGAGTAGTGCACTGAGGAACACGAAAACAAAAGGATAGTACAAGATGTCATCCCATCATCTCAAAGTCAAAAGATTGGCTCTTAAGTGACACACAAACTTCACATGGGAAATTTTAGCCACAGGGAATAAAATAAAGCCCGAGCTGTTATAAATGAGCTTTTGAAGATATTGATGCCAGACCAAGGACTCAAGGTATGAACCTGAAGTGCAATACGCAAGACACAGCAATCTGTACTTTGAGGAAGAGAATATATTGCATTTCGAACCTTCATTTCCATATGGGGTTATGGGATTGAATTGAATTTTTGAAAGGTAAACAAACTAAAACAAATGAGAAAGTGTATTGCTTGGACTTGAGTGAGGGGGAAAAAAATCAGATTGATACCTCTTCTTACGACTTTTCTTAATTTCTTGTTTCAATCTTTGACCAAAGAAAAATCACAATGCACGACTCTGGAAAAGAATTTACTCTTTGAAAGAAGAAGGAAGCAAGAGGAGCTAAGCTCTCCCTGTAGACCTTCCTTTCACGTGAGGGTCAAATAACAGAGGAGAGGCTGAAGCTGAAACAGAGCACGGGAATGTAATAGCCAAAACTGCCAAGTGTTTGACTGGAACAGGCAAGAAAATCTATAATAGAATCTAGAAGATAATTTACTTGCAAGAAGTTTCTCTGTAATACAATCCCCCCACTGCCATCAAGAGAGGCTGTTCTGCACCTTGATAATTTATAGACTCACTAAAAGACTCTTAATTCAAATTTTGTATTATATAAACATTTAATTACCATCAGAAACTTGCTATGTTTTTGCTCCATGGAATTTGAGTTTCAAGTTCCATAGACAAACTACGGAAAATCGTTTTGATTAGGTTAGGGTCGTAGTATGAGTTACTCAGTCTTCTTTAATAGTAGAGGAATGGGCACCTCCAAGAGGCATGTCATCTCATATTTGTTCATGTTAAAACGAAAGGAGTAAAATAGCTTCAGGAGGTTCTTCTGTATCTCAAGTCTCTCCCGGCTAAGGAAAGTCTTAGGTGGCTAATTTGAATTAAACATGTAACATCAGCCTAGGTGCACATCTTGTCTCCAGTAGCAGTCAGCAAAATAGCATGGGATTCAGTATACAAAGAGACTGATTCCTCCTCGTCTGCCTATAGTGTGATCTCTTCCTGTCAGCATCTGGCAGCCAGTGGCTCTGAGACTGTCTGAGCCACAGGTAATATCCAGATCATCCTTCCCAGTAAGCTTGGAAACCTGTCCTGAATGTTTGTCTGATTCCTTCTTGAACTCATGTTCATACACAGTTCATAAATGACAACCTGTGACAATGAGTTTCACCAGTTAATTACACCTTGTGTTCTTTAAACACAAGACCTGATAACAACAACAAGGAATGAAGCATAACAAAGGTTTTCCTTCATATTCACCCAAGCTTTTCCTAGATTTAAGTTTGAATAGGACTATAATTGTTTTTTAGATATTATGAGGAATTCCACTGCCTGTAGGGGCAACCTCTTCTGAATTAAGTTCTCAGTCCCAGATCCTAGTGAACTGTGCTTCAGTTCAGGTGAATCAGAGCTCATAGACTTCATGCACAAGAGAAGTCCTCCTTTATTTCTAATGGCAGAGCTATTCAAAAAGAAAAAAAAAAGGGAAGAAAAAAAATTTAAGAAAAGAAAAAAGAGAAAAAAACCCACTTACCCCAAAAAGGCAGTTCTATTACTGCTGTTGCTGTGAACTTTATCACTGCCACTGATACAAATTTGAGCGAGTGTGATATACACCATACGGATAACTATGAAATCCTTAGATGGATGGAGATTTGTTACAATATATTACTAGCTGAGTTACCTTTCAGGATACTATTTAATCATCTGTGAATTTCTTTTATGGTTATTACAATTCTTCCGAATCACTAAATAGCATTCTAATTTCATGCTAAAGTGTTCACATGATGCTGTGTAAATCTATAATCTTTCATGGTTTTGCTATAAATAGATATTCTTCGATTACTAGAACTTCAGGAACTCTTCTTGTGCTTGTGAATCTTAGAAGTTGGACTGGCTGTAAACGGTTCATTTTCATAAACATCNTTCACATGATGCTGTGTAAATCTATAATCTTTCATGGTTTTGCTATAAATAGATATTCTTCGATTACTAGAACTTCAGGAACTCTTCTTGTGCTTGTGAATCTTAGAAGTTGGACTGGCTGTAAACAGTTCATTTTCATAGACATCTTAACAGCACAGAAGCATAGGTTTCAGTAATATAAAAAATGTTGTATCAGATGGATGAAAAATACACTGGTAGATAATTGCGTAGGCATAAATTATACAGTCTTAACATACCTCCTTCCTAGTGAAAAAAAAAAAGAAAAGTATGGTGTCTACAAGCCTGACCCTACTTCTGCTCTACAAACAGAGTTTGTTCACTTTGGGCAGTTCTATGTGTGCACAGGAACTTCAGCTAGCATGTTTGTCAGTTTAAGATATACAGCATAATATTCATTAAATCACTGTGTCGTTACTGTAACTTATCAAAGAACAAAAGTATATAGTAATTCTGATTTTGAGAGAGGAAGGAACTCCAGTACTGTCACATTAACAGACACATTCTTCATTCTCCTCTGTTGATAAAGAGCATATATATTCAGAACAGCTGCCACTTGTAATTAAGCTGAATAACTTCAAACCATTCAACTTGCAAGAAAATGGCTTTTTAAAATTGCTGCATCTTAAGTAAAATACTGAAAACTATTAAAATGTCACTGAGAAGTAGAAGCCTTTTTTCTTATATTCTTTTTCTTCAAACAAAGTGTAATCATCTTGTAATAAAGGAAGGTTTGTAATATTGAAAAGTTCAATCATTTTATTTATTCGTATTTAGAAGTGTTATTGTGAAGACAAGCCACACTGGTAACAGATATCTAAAAACCTGTCTCATACCAGGGAAAATCTTCTGTTAGCATTGTCTGCTATAATTGTGTACCCCGGGATCCTGAGTGCATGTGTGTGCATGCACACGCACACACAGAGGGGAATTTCAATCCCACAAATATCAAAGCATGTAAAATGGCCATAGCTAGTGTACGACCAGGACCAGGCGGCCTGAAAAAAAAAAAGAAACATAGATAATCAGGATGATGTGCTTTCTTAAGATATGCATGGTATAATTTCATCTCCCCCAGATACTAACCGAAGAGCTGTGTATGCAACTACACAGATATGCTGTCCGTGGTCAGCATTTAGGCTTCAGTTTTAATTACTTGGACAAATCTGAAGTCAGTTATACACTGTTTTTATAGCTCATCATACTCAGTTTGCATCAAAAAGGAGAATTTGGGGCTAAGCTGAATAAAGCAAAATGAAATTTCTGCAGTACTATAGCCACCCTAGCCATACCCGCGCATACCAAAGTCTGATTTCTGCAGTGTGGAAGCTGGACCTTTGAGTGTTTAACAGTTTGCAACAATGAAAATGGTATGTTTCACATACATTGCTGTGGAATTATACAGTTTTATTATTTAAATGTCCCTTTACAAAAACAAAAAACACGACATCCTGTGGTAGTAAGCTACCAAATCTGCATTCCTGAAAACAATGCCTGTGAACAATTTAATTGTTTTGTTCTTTCTTAAATCTTCTTGCCAAGAATCTTTAGTGGATTAAGTATTCAACACCAAGAGATTAAAGATGTATATCCCTATAGCTACCACTGCACATATCTCAACATAATCACCAGGATTAGCTTTCTAAGGAAGTAGATCAAAGCTTTATTTCCTTGTGGGTATCTGATAATAAAGGCTAAGGACAAACCAAACTCTCATCACTTTTGCATCTATCTCTCTACTACTAGATCAAGACTAAATAAGAATGTGAATAAAGATAATGTCAATGTAGAAAGCTGAAGCTACTCTACAACAGCTACAGGAATAGGAATATAGCAGAGTAATGAAAAGGGACTAAAATGATGGTGAGTTACACAAAATCTTTAAGGTTACATAAAGGAAGGCAATTAAACTGCAGAGTCTTCTGAAAATAGCTGAAGAAATATTCACAAGCAAATACTACTTATGTACAGGTCTGTGGAGCATGTGTCCATGAACTACAAAATCCTGTACTTCATTATGATTTGTACTTTGAAAGCAAGATTTTATAAAAACTATCCATACCTGATAGGGAACAAAAAGCTCATTCTGAGTAACCGCACCAGGAAGCTCCATTGTTAAATGCACAATAAACCACAAAATAATTCAAGTTGGTACATTGCAAAAAGGCCAGTGCATATTTGATTATTTTCCTGTACAGTTCTGGACAGTCATGGACCAATAAAAAGACCTGAATTTGTCCATACAATCATTAATTTCTGCAGTAATATATGAGCACAGATACTTTGCCTAAGGGTCACAAGCCAGGCATTCAGCGGAGACTGCCAGATTTTCCTCCTTCTTCTGCCTGGCTTATCTGAAAGTAAGCCCTCAGTGACTTTGTGTTAAGTTAGAAGGAAGGTGGGAATATTACAAAAAAAAATGTGCACGGTACTTGCTTGTTTTTAAAAGTCTTAACATAAATAAGGCAGTTGTAGTTTTTACTGCCAGTTAGCTAAGGAAGTTTATGCACACTCTGCCTTGTTTGTGGACAATCTTGCACTTGAAGCCTACAGGTGTTTGCTGTGCTTCTGCTGTCTTTAGTTATCCTGTGGTAAAAACATTCCTTTTTGTCAGCAAAACCACTGAAACTCAAAGCTTCTTGTGACTTTGACAAATTACTTAGTCCCTCTGAGCCTCATCTTGCCCACAAATACCGACCTCAGAGAAGTGTCGTGAAGCTCGATGAATGGTTACAAAGCATTCTGAGGTCCCTGAAGGATGACACTGTAGAAAAACATTTTAGTGTTTGCTTCTGCCAGAAAAAATCAACTTGAAATTCAGTATTGTTTTGGGTAAAGCACATAAACTATCATACATTCATACAATTCCTGATGAAAATAACTTGTAAACTACAAATTGAGGACTAGTTTTGCTATATGATCACTTAAGATTCTTTGCTTGTGTTATCCTTTATCCTTCAAGCCTGTGAACAGTACACAAATGCAGAAATCATTTTGCAGNATAAACTATCATACATTCATACAATTCCTGATGAAAATAACTTGTAAACTACAAATTGAGGACTAGTTTTGCTATATGATCACTTAAGATTCTTTGCTTGTGTTATCCTTTATCCTTCAAGCCTGTGAACAGTACACAAATGCAGAAATCGTTTTGCAGACTGTAACATTCTGGGCATGTGAACAAACACATGCGTACACACACGCATGTGTACACAGACATACACACTTCCTCCTGTGTGTATTTAAAGATTTTTTCATAAGATATGTAATAAAAAGATTAAAAATTTGGCTTTCATGGGAAGTAATTTCTTCTTACACAATCGTGCAAACAACTATAAAAATCTGTATCGACGTACATTTAAAATTATGTCCTGCTTTAAAGAAAAGGCTAAACTCCTAAATCATTTTTTCCTATACTTGCTAACATGTTAATCTAAATTTAATTAAAAGATAGTACCACTGAATGAGCAGAAACAACATATTATTTCACTGGTTCTTTATTAGCCCTTTGAAAACGTGTTTCATTGATAGACTGGGTATATAGATTGCTATTTGTTTAATACTCTTATTCCTCCAGCAAACTAAACCATTTTATATTGTCTTTGACTCTAAAGACAGTCAATTTTAACTTGCTTTTTATCCTTAATTCTGTCTTAGACACAGCTCATTTATTTAATAGACTTGTTCTTATAATTATTGCTGTGCTAAATGTGATTTTTTCCCTTCTTGTTCCTCTGCCTCAATCCAGAAGATGATGTATAGCTCTTGTATGCAGAACTATATAGTAAAAATGAATTTTTCCTTTCTTCAGGCTTGCATCTCACCCTTCCTGTCACAGAAGGGACACTCAGCACAGGACTGTGGCGGTGCAGAATAGCCAGGAGCACCCCTCTGTTCTCAGTTCTTTGTTGCGCCCTCCTCACATGGTATGTGTGGGGAAGCACGGGATATCACAGGGCTTTGCTCAGGTGCAGAATGCCCATCCGTGAGTAGTGCCTTCAGCTCTAGCAATGCTTTAACCTTCTGTGTAGGGTTTCTTTCCTGGATCTTTGGTTGACTTCAGCACCTGAGGTATCCTTGGAAGATGCTCAGATGAAGGAGTAAGGCCGAGGAGGGTTTCCAGTCATCCAGCAGTGTGTGTGCGCCAGATGTCACACATCCTCCTTTCTGTCCTTGTGGATTTATTGTCAGGGACTATTTTCTAACACATCACCATTTACACAACTGCACCTAGAAGAAAAAAAAAAGATAATTTCTATTTTGAAAAGCATTGCTAGAATATAACATTAAAGAAAGCAGTGAGAAGGTGTCACATGTCAGATGCTCCGTTCGAACCTGGGGACATGCATGCAGTGGCATACGAAACTCAGAAACAGAATTCAAAGTTACAGGCAGGGCTTCCTTTTAAGCTACTATTAGATACCTGGATGCCATTTTTGAATGACATTTCTTTAACTGCCGCCTACGATGCCTGAACATCTTAACTGGATGCTATACATTAGTTTGGTGTTGGAGATAATAAGGTAAAAATCTCCTACTTCTCCAAGCTGCATCTTTTCAAGGCTATTAAGACAAGCTGTAAAAGAGGCCCAGTTAAAATACTTCAAATTGAATATATACAGTACAGTTAATCTGTTTCTGTTTTGAAGAAAAATTGCCTTTCAGAAACACTATTATATAAGAAATTGTTAAGTGCCTTATGCAGTGTTTACCTTTTAGCTTATTTTTGTGATGAATTAAGCCTTTCTGATCGGAATTGCTGACACTAGCTTGCANATACTTCAAATTGAATATATACAGTACAGTTAATCTGTTTCTGTTTTGAAGAAAAATTGCCTTTCAGAAACACTATTATATAAGAAATTGTTAAGTGCCTTATGCAGTGTTTACCTTTTAGCTTATTTTTGTGATGAATTAAGCCTTTCTGATTGGAATTGCTGACACTAGCTTGCATAGGCTGGGGGTTTTTTAAATCAAAGCTTTTTTTTTGTCAAGTAAGTAAAATGCTGGTACTTTATGTGTTTATGTTTACAGATGAAAGATTGCGATACTTCCAAAATAACTACTGATACAAAAGTAAAATGTAATTTTTGCTTTGTTTCAATTATAAAAACAATACATTTATTTCTTACCAGGTAAAATATCCATTAAGCACCAGATAGATTTTGCTACCTAATCAAAATGATATAGTTAAGTAACAACAGTAAAATGACTGAGGGATGGCAAATTTGGTTTTGATGTTTGGTGCGTTATTCCAAGGTATGTTATATATTGTTTTGGTTTTCCAACTTTTGCTTTTATTTGTTTGTACACAGAAATTCACAGCCTAACATTCTAAAATTCTAACTGTGCTTTTCTTAAATTAATTATGGAAATCATTACCTTAATAAAATGAAAGCCACTTACTTTATTTTTACGCCCTGGCAAATTTAATGATAGGAAGTATTTTTAGATTCATGAGATTTTTCTGAACAATGTGAGTGAATGTGAATGAAAAAGATGCAGAAACAAATAATGAGAGCAATGCACAGAAAATTACTACTATCTTAACCCTGACCTGTGCCACTGACTGTAGCACAAATTTTATCTGACAATTACTCACCAAAATTTAACAAATTTGTAATGATTAACTTTCTGGGGGCTGATTATAGAAGTTCCTTGGAGTAACAGTGGCATATGATCAGATATGACATGTGAGTGTATTTCTTATCTTCATGAGAAGACAAGAATTCATACTAAAATAGCAGTCCAGACATTTGTGATCCATTAGGACCCCATCACCTAGCGAGGCAAACACAAAGGATGAGCCACTGACACCTGCAGCTAGTCAAAAGTGTTTCTTGCTGAGTATCATTATCCAGTGATGACTCCAGCACTGGCAAAATCAAGAGTAGTCTGTTGCAATTTATTGTATCTAAAATCAGAAATCACCATTACTGCAAAAGCAGATTAAAATTAAACTAATTAACTGACTCGGACTTAAAACACTCCAGAGTGTATCCTCACAATTCTTCCTCCTCAGTGTCGTTCCTCGTCATTACAGACTCCAGTCCAGATAAAGGTAATCATTGATCTCATTAACTCCATTGCTAAATTAATCTTCACTTGTCCTCAAGAATGTAATATACCTTGCTCGTTTGATTTTTACAGCCTTGAGAGCCTCTTGAAAAGAGGTCCTAAGTCACACTTAACAGGAAAATCAGTTTGCACAGTGCAAACATAATAATGTGAACTTTAACATCGCCTGTGATACAAAAGGAACAGAAAACAGATGTATAAAATACCAAGAAGATTTTCATCTTCATAGAAGAAGGAATGCAGATAGTTCTGCAGTGATTCCACAAAGGATTTGTAGAAATTCTAATTTGGAATAAAATACGATGAGATAAAATCCTGAATTAGTTCCTCTGACTTTCTCTGTTGCCAGCTACTGCCACTTGTCACTCCTATACTACTTCACATATTACCAACTGACTTTTGATGCTAATGAGCATATGAAAAGAGGAGGGTGTGTTAGCACCATGTGATTAGCTAGGTCTATGCACAGCGAGAAGACGCACTACATACCACCAGCGACAAAGAACTCCAGTGTGAAAACAGATCCGCCATCTGAAATGGATCTTTTATCACTAGTGCTCATTTCATGTGAGGTGTACGGATAATCCGTTTTTAACATGTAGCACAACAGAAGTTCCTATATTGCTTTCTTATAGCCTGTTCATGCCAATAAAACACCAGCTTAGGCAATTTGGGACTGATCTTCGAGGTCTTTAGAGTATTTGCAATCTATGTTTGTTCCAGCAGTAGTCCTAGGTGTTCATCGCTCTTCCTGCAGCTCCACCAGTGCTAGTAACAATGGGAGTTCTAATCTGAACAAGATATTTGTCTTTTTGTCACCAGTGTTTACTATACAGCAATAAATCTATACAGTGAAATAGAGCAGCTGCCAAGAGGTTTTGCATGCTCGAGCTGAAGTCACCAGCAGCAAGAGTGGAGCTGCGCTCTTGTTAGTGTAACGGTGGGAAATTCTGCTAAAAGGCTCGTTGTAGACACGCTTCTCCGTACTGTACCTCTGCTCAATAGATCATTCATGAACACCCAGCCCCCTCTCCAGAGAGCAAGTAGAGTCAGGTCATGAGCAGGAAGGGATGGAGACAAGACCGAGTTTCTTACTTACATCTCAGTCTCGGAGCTGGTTTATTGTTGTCATGGCTACGGGCTCCACATGCCTCCAGTCCCTGCTTTATGAAAAGAATGATGCAGTGTCTAGCCTTACAGCTGAATATATAAACCAAATTAGTCTACCATGCCTCTACCTGTTTTGTAGCTCACAATGAAAGAAGTAATATATCATGCAATCAGTCTTGTAGCAGTTATATTCTGTAAACACTAAGTCATTACACCCAGACTTTTTTATTTGCTCTTTAGAGTCCCTTCTCAGTATAATAAACTGCAGATTTCAATAAGAAAGCTAATTCAGAAGAGTCCTCTGTGACTTCTCACTATTTCAGTAACATATAAGTTAAGAAGTGCATTTCAAATCCCTTTTCACACTCCATTTTTGCATAATCCCATTCGCTAAACAAGAAGCAGAAAGACATGATGGATGTCTTTTCCAGAGCTACAGTGCCAGGGTATTACTAGAATCAAACTATACCTAATATAAGTAAAGAAGAGTTATATAGCGCTGGAGGGAACCATTAACTTTTCCTGAATAGATCCTCATATGGTCCCATCTCTACTACGAGATTAAATAAACCTTTAATGGTACTGGGGTAAAGCAGCGAGAGAAGACATGTCCTGTGACACTCCTGTTGTCAGTGTCATTTAGAAGAGGAGGAAGGAAAGAAAGCTTTAAAAGTGTGGTCTCGATTGAAAGATAAATGTGTAAGTGGGGGGAAATGGGTACCAGAACAAAAACCTGTAAATTTCAGCATATGATGATGTAGCCTGCATACCACGGGACTGGAAGAGAAGGTGGTAACAGGAAAAGTAACTAGCATGAGGGGCAGGGGAGGTGTAAATTTGCTTGAATTTCCACCTCCTTACACATTCTTCTTTTTTTCCCAGCTTGTAAATTCCACCAGTTTTGATTCTCTATAGGCTCATTTAGACTATGCAAGACAGTAAGTGGAGATGTGTCGTCCCATCGTTCACTATCATTTTACATGCTGTCCCCATGTTTAGCAAATTGGGCCTTATCCTCACTTACCTCCAAAATCCATTACAGCACTTCAGCAGCGTGGGCTGTAAATGACATTTATAGCCAAGGAAGTGTAAAGGGATCTCAGTGCAGATAAAGAACAGAAGAAAGTGGCATGTTTTTACAGATCTGAAGTATTTCTTAAAAAAATAATAAAGACAGCTTTATTATCTATCAGGGAAAGAACAATGTAACAAAGTATAAATTGAACGTAGTCCCCCAAATTAAATTCACCTTGGCTGCAGCAAATTGAATGTTTTGAGTCATCTATATATCACCAGTATTTCATGCTACACAAAGTCTCCCATGCTGATATTTTCTATTTCTTGCTGCTGTGGAGAGAATTGAAAATAAAGAAGTGTGTTCAAAATAATATACCTGTGTGTTGTAGAATAGCACTCAGTCTCATGAAGGCTGCTACATACTCTGCAGTCTTTCACTTGTAGGGATTTAATGACTTGGCCATTTCAGAAAACACCAAGACTGAAAAAGTAAAATAAAACCTAAAGAATGTTTTTGCTGTAATTATGCAACTTTTTCAATTTCACAGAAAGAAAAGCTTTTGCATTCTGCATTTCTACTACCATTTCTACCACCTAGCTCTATGAAAGAAAAAATGGATTTGTTTTTTTTTTGTTCACTTTTTGAGAAGTTTTGGTTACACAAATTGCTCAAAATAAAATAGTCACTCAAGGAAGGATATTTAACTAAGACCCTTTACGGCTATGTGCAGCTGTGGCATATTTGCTTCTTTACAAGAGACCTTACAGCTCTGAAAGAAATTATAAACCCAATGGGAAAATATCTGTTATTACCATGAGTTACATATATATGTATGTTTGAATAGGCATGAATATTCTGTATATGGAATATAGATACTGACACCTTTTACAGCAATAGAATGAAATAAATTTAATTTTACTTCTGTATTTATTGGGTGCACAATTTTACATTTTGCTTGAAGAGACACATTCAGTTCGTAGGTTCTTAACCAGTGTTTTCTGTGTCATATAGGTGGGAACTCTACAGTACTTTCTATGCAGCTCTTAGAAGACAAAAAATACTGTGCATATTTTAATCACTGCTTTTAATTTTTATTTTAGTCACATGAAACTTTACCAAGACACTTTTAATTATCTCAAAATGTCTAATCTTATTTACATAAAATGTATGGTACCGGGGAAAGCGTTTAATAAATATGGGCAAACACTGCACAAACTCCTATCTGTAAGGGGTATGAATCTCAAAATTTTGGCCTTGGAACAGAAAGTCGTTTAAACTCCTAAAGAGGCAGTGAGCTTCCTGTTAAAGTCTCTCTTCTTTTGAAGATGTTTGATTGTTTTTTTAAAGATATCTTACTGTTTTTTCATGCTACAGATGAAATGATAGTAACAAATTTAGTAGCACACATTTGCTAGCTAAATTTAATATAAATAGGAGACTATAAAATTAAGTAACCAATGAGGGAAACAAACATTGTATAAATATTAGATTTTAGGGTTACATAGTACAAATATTTCATAATGCATGTGTTGGATGGGACAACATAATGTGAAAGCAGGATGTTAAGTTGCTTTAAGTTGCTGATTAAGTTGCTGATTCTTTGTCTGTGTCCTAAAGAATAAGTGAAACAAGTTGTTTGAAACTCTTCATATTACCTATACATATTTATGTATTTTCAGAGCTTTCACATGCAGTGTATTCTATTTTTTTCTTCCTTTTACCAAAATAATTGAGGTGTGAAATAAATACAGAAGAGAGAGGCATTTATAAAAGAAACTATACATATAACTGCTAATGGCTTTCCTAGTCTGTAAGTTCTAAGACCAGTTAAGACCTTTAGATCATGTATTCCAACCTCCTGTATTCATAACCTCCCATTCATAACCCGTTTCATCCAGATAGCTTATACTAAGGCCAACAAATTGACTTAAATGAAAACATTTCAACTTTTGAGAGCTGAAACAACTGTTGTCTCCCAGTAGCAACCAGGAAAGACCCAAGTTCCACCAGAGCCTGAGGCTTCAGAGCAGGGAGAAGCTCGTTAAGTAACAGATGTTCCAATGACCTGAGCAAGATGAATCATGTCCCATGCCACAAAGGAAAGGAAATTCACAAGTAAATAAACAACTTCTGCTCCTCAATAACAAACACAAAACAGTGAAACAACAATAACGAAAACCCACAGACCAATCTAGTCTGCAAAAAGAGAACATATTTTTGATCCGAGACTTGACAACTAGTTTGAGCTCTGGCATATGGTTGGATACCAAACCTAGCCAGCCAACTAAGATTACTTGTACCTTCTCTGTATTTTAATCTGACCTATCTTGTATGAACTGTCCATTTATTGCAGCTTCAAACTAAGATCCGGAAAAAAAACCCCAAAACTCAAAAATACACCGATCGTTTGTAAAGGGAGACAAAAAACGATTAATTTCCTCTAGCATATAACTACCTGAAACTCTCAGGCATGCTGTGTTTGATCATAGTCATTGCCCTGTGTTTCTGAGGTCAATGCAAAATTTATGTTCTCTTTTGACTCATAGAAGACTGGAAAGCAGAGAACGGTTCCCTGAAATGCAGAATTAGATGTCAAGGCCAAAAGGACCACTATGACCACATCACTCCTTTGTCCTCTCAGATTTTGTTCCAGGAGTTTAACTTCTTGCATTTAAGAAAGCACTGCAATCCTGTTCTAACAATTCCAAGTGATCTTGCATCTGCTGCCTTTCTACTGTAAGCTATTTCCGCATTTAACTAGGAAAGCACCTTCCTTTAACATTGTTTGCCTCGTTTGTGCCTCATTTGCAAGGCCTTGAGATGTTTTTCTTCTCATTCAGTATCACAGCTTTCCTCAGTATCACTTGAACACAGGGACTGTCTTCTATGAACGAAGAAGTTCCCAGAAAATGAGCTCCTTTTAACTTACATTATAAGCTTTATATTCCCAAGTTCATCTTCAGGACTTTTTGAAATTTTTAATATATCTGCATTCTTTTCAAGTATAGATAATAGCATTGATGTGCTAATCTAGTATAGCAGTGTTATGTATAGAAGTAATATTGCTTGTCTCTTTCCACCTGGTATCTTGGTTATCTCTCAAATAACCGAGATGCACATGGATCCTTATTGCCATAGTCTTTCATTTATAATTCCCTCATACTGAGAGGTATTAATTGCTCCAAACTCACAATTCTTACGTGCTTCATTCCAAGACAGAGTTTCCTATCCTCTTACACTCATCTTTATCCTTAGTTCCCAGCTACAATCTTGCATTTGGATACTGAGAAAAGCTTTTGGCTGAAAGACACCCATTTAAATAATATGTAATTCTCTGTAACAGTAACTTGCTCTCCCTCCTCATTATTTCTCCTCCTACAAACTCTTTTGCACCTACAAAGCTTGCCATGAAAAATGTTATCTTCTTGATAACAAAAAAAAATATGCTGCATGGCCTTTACAACAAAAGCTGATCCCTGCAAGAACTCCTATTGATCTCATTCAATAAAATGCTTTTGTGGTAACCAGAGTTTGGGCCTAATTGACTCCTTATTCTGCCTAAAATCATTCTAAAATCAATACCTTAGCCAGAATTTTGCAAAGGCTTCTGCCTGCAAAGTTAGCCTTGGAATTTAAATGGGGAAAATACCCTGGCTATTTACAAGCTGAATCCAAATGTGCATCACCACCCATAGTCTGGAGTGATCTATAATTTCTGGTTCTGAATCATACCTGTATAAATCCAGCGTAACTTCACAGACATCACTGACAAGTATGAGATCAGAATTTGGCACATAGTATGTACACAGGCCTAATTGTAACGGTAAAACTTTGGGTGGAAAGCAATCCATCTACATCATACGTCTAAACTTAGATGCTGTCTTACTAAAACAGCAGCTGTCTACTATGGACCCGTGTGTGTGATAAGGTGTGGTAAAACGACCTAGTCCAACTAAAGTAATTACCTAAGTTACCCATAGTCAACAAACATATTTCTGAAAACATACAGAGGGAAATCCAGGCAACGTAATTTACGCCTGTCCAGAGAGCAATCCCGTCTGGTTAAGTGATACGCTTGAATTTTCCAAGGAAAGCAGAAGGAAGAAATAGGAGAAAATAGGTAGGGACCCCTGTTTGGAGCTTACTTTTCAGAAACTGAATGCCTACTGCAAATAGCATGGTAGAGGCACTATCCAGCCAGCACATAACATGTGCTCAAAGCACCCCACTCATGGAAATGGGAGGCTGCGGTTCCTTTCAGACTGTACATGCGGCATCTTGGACACATGTCATGTGGCCATGGGATGCTCCTAGTTGGTGTGACTTTCACAGATTCATAGAATCATAGAATATCCTGAGTTGTAACGGACCCATGAGGATCATCAAGTCCAACTCCTGACTCCACACAGGGCAACCTGAAAGTTAAACCATGTATCTACACGCATTGTCCAAATGCTTCTTGAACACTGACAGTCTTGTGGACACGACCATTTCCCTGGGGAGCCTGTTACAGTGCTTGACCACCCTCTCAGTGAAGAAACAAGTGAACTTGGAGTGAACCAAGAAACAGCTAAGACTGCAAGAATCAGAGAGTGAGCCTCAGTCATGAAATTCAGCTCAGGTGCCTTCCCCATTTCCTTCTGTTACGTGAGAATGGATAGACATAGCTACAATCTAAGTATCCTTTTGGCTAGGAGTCATAGTAATCCCCCAGAATGTGAGTTAAAAGCCCAGCTTCCTATGCAGAGCCTTATCTCCTCTGTGAGTGGACTGATCTCTGCAGCATTTGTAGTACTTATTGCTAGTAATTGAATTAGGCAGCCGTGGATAGTAAGTGTCTGAACCTTATTTAGGTTGGATCCCTAATACTTTAAGGAAACAGTAAATTTAATACATTTTACCTCTGAAATCACATTTGACTCAAAACCAAGAGAATTATCTACATGACTTTATAAATACTTCACTCCTCCACATACAGATTACGTTAGTGCCATGAGCACCCTACCATCTAAGCTATCCCTGGTAATTAGATTCTGCATAGCTATAGCTTGCGAGCCTACACTAGCTTGCACTTACTTACATTTGGTATGACTATCACCCTAAATATTTCAGTGCTTAGGCTCACGATCTTAGTACCTTTAAAATACTATTGCTCTTTTTTAACTGTGTAGGTAAACGAAACACTATAGCTAAAATCTGTGAGGAAAAAATCTATTGAATTCTCTAGAGTTTAAGCTATAAGCATGAAGGTGCTTTGGTATCACAGCAAATGTGAAATTACTAAACCATTGTGTTATAAGAAAAGTAAGAAACATTTAGCCCTATTAAATCATGCACCTTTTTTTCTGCATAAAGTGGATCCACACACAGAAGGTAAATGCAAGGTTTTTGTGATGAATACACAAAAAACTCTTGGGGTTCACTGACCTAAAACTTGCACTTTCTCCAATATAATCTAGTCTTCATGTGGACTTGGTACTAAACAGCACAGAACTACATAAACACGTACTTAAGTATTAAGATCCAGAAATAGAAAGGGAACTGTAATGAGGGAAAGCAAGGCAAAACCATTAGGTTCATTCAGGATCCCAATGCTACATTTTATCTGAATTTCACAGTGAATACTATTATCTCAAATACTCTGCATACACACTCATGGATCCTGAAGATCCTCACACTTCTTGACAGAGTATTTTTCAAAAATCGCCACCTGGATTTGCCATTTTAAGATCTTCCTTGTGGTAGCAGAGAAAATTATTGTAAAATTATGCTAAAATTTATTTCATATCTGCCCATGCTGTTTGTTTTTGCTTACTTTAGAAATGTTTCTGTATGTTTCATCTCTTTGGAAAGGGAGTGTGAAGATTTGGTGACTGTGCCTTGAACCCAATCATCTCCTAGTATAATGAAATATGTTGCCTAGGTTTCCTGGGAGTACACCACAGGAACAGATGAAGATAATGCAGTTGTGTATTATGTGATAATAATTATTCTGACTGATATATTCACCTCAAGGTATACTTGAACATCTGTTGTTTGTTTAGGCAGGACTTGTCGTTCTTATTTTTAAGATATTTAAGTGAGTGAACATATCTCTCCTTAAAGACTATCAAATGGAGAAAAAAACTAACAAGAGACACATGGGATTATGTACCAGTGATGACATGGAATGTGAATCCAGGTGGGACATGTACTTGAGTTCTAACATTGTTAATTGTCTTAGGAACTTAGGGTCTATATTTGAGGAAGGATTTAGTTTGGCTTCTACTGACTTTACAAAACAATGAAGCCACATTAAAAGCAAGTGTTGTGCTTGCAAAACTTTACCCCATACTGTAAATCTTTAGAAATAAGATTGATAAATCACTAGTAAAATACAGTAGAGTATGGAGTATTATCCTCTCTGTGATACAAAGCCTTAAAATCTGATTTTGATTATTTTCTAAGATACTGTACTTCAGTAAGAAATTATGTGCTATATGAAGTAAATCACATGGTGAATGTTTNAAAATACAGTAGAGTATGGAGTATTATCCTCTCTGTGATACAAAGCCTTAAAATCTGATTTTGATTATTTTCTAAGATACTGTACTTCAGTAAGAAATTATGTGCTATATGAAGTAAATTACATGGTGAATGTTTCTGTTCTGTGTCATACAGAAACTCAGACTAAGCGACATAATGGTCCTTTTGTATCTGAAAATATATGATGCCTGAATCATTTAGAAGGGCTTCCATAGGTAGAAGGGCTTCTACAGGTATGTCAGCCAGAAAAGGAAGGTCAAAGAAAGTGTACACTCCCTGATGAACAAAACCGGCAAGCTGGTAACAGCGGACGAGAAGAAGGCTGAAGTACTCAGCAACATTTTTGCCTCAGTCTTCGCTGGCAACTTCTCTTCCCACACCACTTGAGTGGATGGACCACAAGACCAGGACTGGGAGAGCAAAGTCCCTCTCACTGTAAGAGAAGATCAGGTTTGTGACTACCTGAGGAACATGAACATGTACAAGTTTATGTGACCTGGAGAGTTGCATCTCAGAGTCCTGAGGGAATTACCTAATGTAGTTGCCAAGCCACTGTCCAGGATATTTGAAAAGTCATGGCAGTCAGGTGAAGTCCCTGGTGACTGAAAAAAGGGAAACATTGCATTCATTTTTGAAAAGGGTAGAAAGGAGGACTCGGGGAACCAGCAATCTGTCAACTTCACCTCTGTGCCTGGGAAGATCATGCAACAGATCCTCCTAGAACCTATGCTAAGGCACATGGAGGACAGGGAGGTGATTCGAGAGAGCCGTCATGGCTTCACCGGGGACAAATCCTGCCTGACCAACATAGTGGCCTTCTATGATGGAGTGACATCAGTGGACAAGGGAAGAGCTATCTGGACTTCTGTAAGGCCTTTGACATAGTCCCCCACAACATCCTTCTCTCTGAACTGAAGAGATACGGATTTGATAGCTGGGCTGTTCAGTGGATGAGGAATTGTTTGGATGGTCACATCCAGAGAGTAGTGGTCAATGCTCAATGTCCAAATCAAGATCAGTGACAAAGTGGACCTCAGAGGTCCATACTGAGACCAGTACTGTTTAACATATTAATCAGCGACATAGATAAATACCATCCAGAAGGACCTAGACAAGCTCAAGAAGTGGGCCCGTGTGAATCTCATGTGGTTCAACAAGGCAAAGTGCAAGGTCCTGCACCTGGGTTGGGCAACCCCTGATATCAATACAGGCTGGGGGGCTGAAGGGGTTGAGAGCTGCCCTGCAGAGAAGGACTTGAGGGTCCTGCTGGATGAAAAGATGGACACGAGCCGACAATGTGAGCTCGCAGCCCAGAAAGTCACCAGTATCGGGGGCTGCATCAAAAGAAGCATGGCCAGCAGGCTGAGGGAAGTAATTCTGCCCCTCTGCTCCGCTCTGGTGAGCCCCCACCTGCAGTACTGCATTCCACTTTGGGGCCCCCAACATAAAAAGGACATGGACCTGTAGCGGGTCCAGTGGAGGATCACAAAAATGATCAGAGGGATGGAACACCTCTCCTATGAGGAAAGGCTGGGAGAGTTGGGGTTGTTCAGCTTGGAGGAGAGAAGGCTCCAGGGGGACCTTATTGTGGCCTTTCAGTACTTAAAGGGGGCCTATAAGAAAGACAGGGACAGACTTTTTAGCAGGGCCTGTTGCAATAGGGTAAGGGGTAAAGATATTAAACTAAAACAGGATAGATTTAGACTAGACATAAGGAAGAAATTTTTTATAGTGGTGGTGGCGAGACACTGAAACAGGTTGCCCAGAGAGGTGATAGATGCCCCATCCCTGGAAACATTCGAGGTCATTCACTTCAGTCTTTTTTTGGACTTTAGCAAAGTCCTTCAGAGTAAACATTAGGGAAAATTGCAGACACACTGCTATGCTAATTATTTTTCTTATCTTATTTTCCCTGCCAGTTTTATCATTGCCAATAGACATTCACACCCCAAACCACTCCAGCCTCAAAAAACCCCCAAAAATCAAAACCCCAAAGACAAGCATGACGTGACCAAGTCAGGTAGAGTATTTATATCTTTCACCCTATAAAAGTTTTGTAAGCAATCTAACCTTAGGGATGAACTATACATCAAACATACTGAGGAGAAAGTGGCATAGTCTGTATTTAAGGATCTCCAGTGATGAAGAGTTCACAAGACCTCCAGACAATCTAGTCCTGTACCACAAGACAAATTGTCCCATCCCCCTGCCTCTGTTCTAAATAGTTGTTGCTAAAATGTGAGCCCACTGCCTCTCCATACTTATGCAGGTATGCAGGGAACTGTTGATTTCCTTCCTTCTTGCAGCTATATTTAAAAATTTTCAAACATACACATGGCTCCCCCTGGCTTTGCCAAGCTAGAAAACTCTTACTTTGTTCAAGTTTTCCACACATTTTGAGAAAACTTCTGTTTTCTACACCCCAATTATTCTCGTTGATTTCTTCTTAGCTGCCTCCAGCTGATACATATTTTGCCCGAAGACAGCACACAGAGGCAGAGTAGAGGTCCCCATATTATCTGTGTTGGGTTATAGTTACTTCCACTGCAATTCTTTGCATGTGTCAGAGCTTTGACAAGCAATCATGGGTGACTCTGTTTTCTGTGTTTAAGGTGCTACTGATTCTGGTTGTGAGTTCCACTCTTTTTCCAGCAGTAACACTGTTACAGCAGAATTGGCATGTGAGGATATGTCTGTTATCAACTACTCTTCAAAGGTACGTGCTGAACCAATACCTTGCTTTTAAATGAGCAAAAGAGGATCCATGCACAAAAGTATCCCCCATTACAAAAAATGTTTCAAAAAAAATCTGTGCAACTTAGATTTATAAACAAGTTTTACAAACAACTTTTTCATACTAAATCATACCTAATCTCACCTAATCTCAATCTATCATGCAATGCTGTGTCCAGCAAGGGTCAGTTGGGCTCCTGCAGTCTAACAAAAATGGTCTGATTGATATTGCTTCCCCAGGAATCTGTAAGCCCCTCTTTCCTCCTACTTTGTATTTAGCTGTCTGACATATCCATTTTCATTCTCAGTCCTATGGCCTTTCCCCTGATCCTTGGGAAAACTTACAGTATTTTCAGGTAGATGTAGGTTTTATTTCCTTTTTCTGATGCTTCAGCTAATAGCACATACCAAGGGAAGACTACAAGAAAAAGAGAAATGTACAGTGATTTTTCTCTCAGGGAGGGCATAAATCCCTTTAGAATGACAGTGGCTTGCACTTAACATCTCTGTAACTTCATTCACACATTACTTGTTAAAAGTATTCTTGACACTTGCTCACAAATGTTTCACTTCCCCTCTTTCCTTCCATGATGCTCAAAGTAGTCCTAAGCATAGTCATTTGGTTGCAGGCAGCTGGTCTCTGCAGCTAAGAGAGGAAGCTGGGACAGACGATCTCAGACTCCTCACAGTAAGTATGTAAGTAAGCAATATACTCCGAAGAGTCTGGGGTAGTGAACACTGCTTGGGAAGCTGGAGATAATGAAGAACTGTGAGGAGGGTTGCAGTTGGCTGGAAAGGTTTCCTTGCATACTTAGTTAAGGGAAGTACAATAATTGCTTACAACCCCTACAGAGTAAATTCTCAAAACCCAGCTGTAAGATCAGGGCTGGCAGTTCATGCAGGCTGAAAGATTCACAGTGAAAAGAACGGTACTTCGAGATCACTTCACTGCTATGGACAATAAGAATTACATCAGACTGAAGCCCAGCTGAGAGAGCCAGCCTATTTATTGTTTTGTTTCCACCATTGTTCTTACTCAGCACATTTTGTCACATTATAAACCATGCATAGATGAAAGCTGTGCAGTGGTGCCTGGCAAAATTTCAAGCATCCACACATCCAGAGCACTAAACACCTGAGCCCCAGTATTTGCTGACACATTGGGTTTTAATACCTTGGGGCATTTTGACTGTGTTTACGGATAGGTACACAGGCCAGGCACTTAATGCAGGACCGAATACACAGAAGCAAATGTTTCTTAAAAACAGTCTTCTTTCCCCTCCCCCCACCTTGCCTTTTCAGGCTCAGCTTTTGGCTAGGAGCTTATTTCTCAAGAAAATGATGATTGCTTAAGAGGATACAGGAAAACTTTGTGGATATTTTAATTTGTTTTATTATATTTTGCAAAACACGGAGATGTCATTTGCTCAGACTTCATAAAAACAGCAGAACTCCTTAAAACCTGAATGTTATTTTTAGAAACCTTTTTTTTTTGACTGAAGTTCTATCCTAAAATCCTTTTTTAAATTATGCTTCAGAGTGATTAAAGGTGACTAATCCTTAATGCTATACTATTTATAGCATTGAAAGGTAAGCATAAAAAGAGTATAATGATTATTGATTAAACCAGAGCAAACTCTTCTAGAGGTCATTGCCATGATCTGTAATGTCACTGCAGCAAACCGCAGTTGGTGAGTTTGGTTAGGTCTCCCTACGTTCCTCCTACATATGAAGGAAGCAATAGAAATCATGCCTCTGCTAGCCCAGTTTAATACAGCACTTGAAAAAAATAAAATACATGCAATATACAAGCAGGATAATATGATCTAAATGAATACAATGAAACCCAGTCCAGATAAATAAAAACAGAATTGCCAAGGCTTAGCATGCCTAAACATAGAAACTATACACTTATGCCTCTAGAGAATAACTAAGAAATTATTTTCAAGTTAAAATTTCAGTTCATGTCAAGACATGGAAGCAAGCCTAGTATTCAAAGTCAAGACTTATTCTTAACGAACAAATTTCCCCATCTTGTCAGGGAAATTTTGGAGGTCAATGTATTTATGAAACTTCTAATACTTAGAATCATATGCTCGAGACAGTCTGTGTTTAGGATCAGATTAAGTGGCCATTACAGGAAAAGTTTAGACCTTGGCAAGTATCTCTGATAGCCTGGTCAATCAGTTTCTTGCTTCTTCGTACTGTTGAAAATCTTCTCTTTAGTTAAGGTTAGCCAAGAACTGAGGTCTTCTGACAAGCTACTCTAAAGCGACTGAGAACTGCCTGTTAACCTTAATCATTCTGAGGATCTTAAGCACTTGCTGTTGACAGTATTCAGAACTTTGCTGCACATTCAACATCTGATGAATTTCTAAAGCAGCGAGAACCATGGCACTGCTCACAGCCCCCTCTCATGCATGCAAAGGCAGAGACAGTTGGGGAAAACTGAAGTCACACACGAATACCAGAAGCTGAGACTCATTTTTATTTGTTTGTCCATGAAAGTAAAACTGACAACATTGTACAAGGGAGTTTTCTTGTTTGTTTGTGGGTTTTTTTCCCCCCAAAGCAGATGATTCTTTGCTTCTAGAAGCTGAAAGCCAAAAGCTAAAATATCTGACTTACATGACCCTGAGAGACAACTTCAGCCTCTGCCCCAAGCTGAAATTAGTCTAAACCCTTAATATAGGAAAATTAGGCAGAAGACTTGTGGCATCATTAATTAATTTCATAATTTTCAAAAAGTGATTTGTGTTCATTAATGGGAAAGAGCCAGAGGAATGTAAGAATTAACAGCAGTTTTTGTAGCCAAAATAAGTGAGGGGTTGTAGCCAACAGTCTGCACCATGCATTCCCAGGCATGTTGATCATACTTTCAGAGTGGAAAAACAAGGACATTGTAATCAAAAAGAAGTAGGTTAAAGAAAAGTGTTTCAGTGAGAATAAGGGAAGATGGATGACAAGGGGAAGAAAAAGGAGAGTGAAGATCCTGGACATTTTGCAGTAAAGAGTAAAAAGGGGAAGGTTCCTCCTGTATAACTCTTTTACTGTTCATTCCCTTCTCAACATCTCCTTCAAATATATTTGTGTTGTATCAGTTGCAACACACTTCTCCAGCTCATTTGCCACATTATTGAGCTCTCTTTCATTCGGCCTTGATCAGCCAAGCTTCGTAGTCAAAAACTTTCCGACTTACTTTCACACATCAGCCTAGTTTCTGTGGTGTAGGAACACCAAAGAACAAAAGCCCAAGGTGATAATCCCTCCTCTTCACACTTAACTTCTCCATGAAACAAATTCTCTCAGCTCTAAACCTTCTTATGCCTTCTGACATACACAAATGTCTATTTAAAATCATCACATATATATGACCTTCTCGATCTAAGAAATTCCACCCCAATGTCAGAAACTCCTGATCCCTAGCTATTTACACTAACAGCCTCAGAAGATTTAACATGCCGGATGAGAAAAAGCAGGATAAGAGCGTGTCGCTGTTTTGCTTCTGTGCACTGGAGTGAAATAACTTTATACTAGCATAAGTTTTTTCTGATGCCTACACATATTAACAGGAGAAAACAAAATTTTTATGAATTGTCAGCCAGTACTCCTTGTGGTCTCAGCAACAAAGGAGGAACAGAGCACAAGGGGCAGTCAGCCCAAATGCATCTCCAGGGATTAGGGCCTCTATAGCATCATTCCTATTCCTCTATGAAGATACACACTGCCACACTAGCTGCATTGCATGTAGTTTACATCATTTGTAGCCATCATTTGTAAGTCTCATGTTTGCTCTGGACTTTCTGAGTCATCAGAATAATTCTGGCAAGCCTCAGCCCTGTCCTTGTGATCAACTGACTTCTGATCTTAAGGGCTGGTTATCATGGAAGTAACAATCAAAACAGTTTCATATATAAAGCAGTTTCAGTTCTATATAACCTCTTTTATGTAATTAGATACTTGTTTTCAACCATGGGCAAAGACTAATCTCCTTCCGATGATTTAAAGTACCTGGCATAAATAAGCCTAAGAGATCAATGAAACTTTGGGCAATTTTGCCTTTATTTTCACTTCTTTGCAGATGGATCATTTAAATTACTGATAACAGAACACTTCTACTGAATGACTTGGCTAAACAAAACTTCAAAATCAGACTGGCTTGTCCCAGCAGGAATAGTGGAAAAATGTCTACAGTAAGGGTTAAGAAGTATTAGGGAGGATATGGAACACAGAGAGATATGTGCTAGAAAAGAGTCAGATTATTTTTTTCTTTACTGACAAACCCTTCAAAACTCTTTCAGGTAATCCTAGAGTTCCAATAAGGTCTATTGATTTCAGGAATGATTCACACTTGCGCTGGAAATGAAGGAGCTTTTAAAGCGCAATCACCAAACCTATATGGTTTATTTCACAACATCTTACTGCTCAACTTTAAAACAAATATAACTCGAATCACAATACAATGATGATTGATGTTTTTCATCAACACCCAATTATCATTCCATCATGGCACAAGACTTTAAAGCAGATTTGTTTGAGCCAAGTGAAACACAAAGTGAGCATTTGAAAATCCAGATCTGTGCTCTTACAAAATGACTTACCAAACCGCATTTATTATTTTCTAACTTGTTAGGTCATGTTAGTTGTATATGGATATACAAGATGAGGCATTTAGTTTAATCTTATGCTCAGGTAGCTCATTTGTCTAATTTTTGAGTAAGAATCATATCTGCAAAGATATTTTGGTTTTGTTTTAAACAGGGCTTGAACTGCAATTCTTAGCATTGGTGGGATCAGTTCTTAGTTCTTTTCGTTTTCACCAGACGTCTCTAAGTGCTTGATACTGAGGATTCGCAAGCTACTCATATATGTTCCTGGGTATTTCATGGGCATTTCATGATCAAATCATTACAAGTCCACTAAATTTCCCCTTTTATGTGCAGAATATGTTAGAATACATATCTTACATTTATATATACACAAAATATGTATAGATAGTCTAATATGTAACAGAGAAAGAGGTATGTCTTGCTGTTTCTCTGCACTGTCTGAACATGACCTGACACGATTTTAGTTGGAAATTAAGTTCCATAATTCAGAAGCAGGTTGTTTGGTGTTGGGTTTTTTCAGCTTTGCACGGTAACAGCAACAAAACGATGGGAGGTTGTGGGAATAGGAGGAAGTGCTCTAAACATGCAAATACTTTAAAAATGTACGTGTTAAAAGACATAGTAGTAATCTATGCAAATTGTTACGATATCATACTTTCTACATTTCTTTTAACCAAGATAAGTATTACCTTATTTTCACACTATATATTATTCATAAAGTTTACTTGGAGCACAGTATACATTTGGTCCTCAAGGACTGACAAATAAATAATACACAGTTTACTTAATAAACACTTCATATTCTGCTAAAATGCAGTCACCCCAGGTGGGCATAAAAGTAACTATTTAATAATACTTACAAATAATACATACCAATTAAGAAAGAAACACAGAATGTTATACTCATTAAGAAAACCCCAAACCACTAGTGCATGTTAGCTAAGTGCAAAATAATAACCAAAATGGAATTTATCCGACACATTTTGCCTGACACAGCTACCTCAAGATGATAACATTGTTTACTTTCATCTGTGGAAAGGATTTTGGTTTTATCCTGCAGCTCAAATCATGGTATCTCCTACACTGTACCTCCTAAATCTGAATTGGTGCTATGATTCAGTGCTATAGGTGTTTTAACATTTACAGATTTTTGCAGGAAGAAACAAGAGAAGAATTCTACTGGGAGGAGTGTCATTTTAATGGGCTTGATCTTTTGCAGTAATGAAAAATCTGAAATAAAATTCTTGCTTTTCAAAGGTGTCTTTTGATTTTCTTAAAAGAAAAACCTAACAAGCTCAAAAAAGCACTCAATTTTTTACGTAGTTTACCATCTAAATGAAATTTGAGCAATTTGGCAGTTATATTGTTTTTTTCAAAAGGCAAACTTACTTGCTTCTCATTTTCCTTGGAAGAGAGAGGAGAAATGTGTTTTAACACATTTTCTTTTTCTAATCAAGCCTTTCCGAAATAAATAATTTTGCCTCTTGATCCACTAGAAATTTTTATCATGAGAGTGAATGAAATCATATACTCAGATAAAATGTCTTCAGGCACATGCTCCGTAGTCATTAGAACATGTCATTACAGCATCACACCAGACATACGACCCATACCTTCTGCATTTAGTTGCCTGTTCTTTTCGGATAAACATTTAGAGCAAAAAAAGCAAACACTCTTTCACACAGACGTTTACAACAATGTTCTTGACTAACTGCTTGGGTGACATTTTGATTCCAAATCCATTTTGCTTTTGATTTTTGTTTTTGTTGACCTTTCTATATTTTACCTTGGGGAAGAAAAGATTAAAGATAATGGCTGCTAAGTTTGGCTTCATATCTTATGAAAACCAATGTGAATACAATATATTTTCCCTTAACAACTTTGAACATTTCTTCAAGGATTCCCAAAGGCCCCTTTATACCAGTCCGGCACTATAAAGCAGACTTAAAGCGGATGCAAATAGAATATTCATTCCCTTTAAAGACAATTTGCATTGCTTACACATAGCGTAAACAAGAGCCATGTGCCAAACAGCTTGTTTCCAACAGGACTGATTTTTGTTATTTGTTCAAAATTTAATTCAAACAAAATTATCTCTAGGAAAGGGTATTTGTTGACCTGAAAGAATCCTATAACCTAACACTCTAATTTTTATGACTCTATTTCACTTATACATGCACATTACCAGATGTCTATTCACACCATAACCCTGTGGAAAATAACTTCATTACATGCAGGTTACAATCCATCATCAGCCACGAATTAGAAATTCATGCGAGAGTGTGAAAACACTCTACATTCTGTCTGGTTGGTTACAGTGTGTGAGGCCTACCTTAAAAAGAACGGTTCAATGTCAGACTGAGTTTTGTGCTGTGCTGCAGTGCTGAATGACAACAGTACCACATGCAGGTCCCCATTCTTCTGTTGCAAATACTCATTCTCCTCTTCTGACATATCATCATCCTGAAGTATTTCAGTTGGTGAAAAAACAAAGCTTGTGGCATTTACAAGTAGAGCTTGAGACGCTAACAGAAATTCTTTTTCTTTTCTGCTCTAATCTGCTATCATGAGGCTAGTAAATCACATGTTTGCTCGCATGTCCATGCTTCGGTTGAGATTGACACAGGAGATGTCACCCCTTGTGTGAGGATCATATCTGTAACTAAAAGTGATATGACATCTTAAAAAAAAAAAAGGATCTGCAAATTAACAGCAAACCAGATAAAGAGTTAGCAGTGAGTAGGAACAATTACATTGTGTTAAATTCCTTTCAGGAAAATTACTTTCTCTGCAACCAGGAAAATATGCAATACGGCCTCTTCGGACATAAGTACAGTTCTTATCAATTTATGGTCAATGAACAATAGGTGCTGATACCGATTCTTTTTTCGGTCAAAAGTTAAATGATGCATTGACTAAAAATGCTGATAATTGTTTGGACTAATGTCTTATGCACGTATCGAGAAACAAGCTTAATCACCACCTCTCCTTCCATGCTAAACAATAGTGGGCATTAAGTGTTGCAGAAAAATGCACACAGCACTTGTGCGTCCTGTGTATTGAGGTGGGATACAGTCCATCCAGAGCCCACCTCATTTCTAGGCCATAGTTGCGCCTGTTTCCTTTCTAGGATTACTTGTCTTGTAGGCACTTCACTTCATGTTTCTGGCCACTTGGTTTCAACTGCTATCTGTACCCAGAGCAATGCCCTGTTTGGGGAGGTCAGGCACCCATCTCCTATCCAAAACTATCATTCTCAAAAATGGCATGCATTTCTAAAATTATCCTGCAGTCTAAGATTAGACAGCCTGAATTATGCCAAGCATGTATATGAACGCAAACTAACCTAGCAAATATTCGAGTATGTCCTTCCTGCAGCAGGTTGAATGTTGTGGCCAGGCAGACCCTGATTTTCAACTGGTAGGTGAAGGAAATTTGAGTGGTGTCATCCATATACACAGCTGCCTCCTGGTGCCACAATCACAGGTCGGCCTTGATCTGCTCTTTCTAAACTTCTGTACTGTCTTGCAGGCACATCTGCACTATGTGGGGCTATGTGGACACTGCACTAGTAGCTCCCTGGACTGCACCTACACAGGGCTCAGATAAAGACCTATATGAATGGTATAGGCTGTTAAAATGTGTCTTACACCTAAGCCACCTTAGTCTAAACCAGGTACTTCAGCCAATGTCAGGCAGATATCTGTGTTCCCTAATTTTATAAGAACTGATAAAGCAGGAGAATTTCTTGGTTCTTACTCAGATCTAAAGATATCTTCACATCACTATTTTGGGGGCTAGTTCCAGTGCTAATTTTTCAGCAAATACTGGCATCCACCTTGATATTTGTATCACCACTGCTTGGGCTAACTTTTTAAGAGGGGATTATATTCAAAGATCAACACAACGAATATGAGTGATAGCAAGATTACTCTACAGAAATGTGTAAGATAGCCTAAATGCAGTCAGGATGTGTTCAGGTGGTAACCCTAAGCAGTGTAAATTTCAACACTGGATTGTGGATAGTTGCTGTATAGCATGAGAAGGAATCATAGTGTATCTCCATGCTGCCCACTGCATACCGCTGTTTATATGGTACATGATCTGAGGTGAGACATTAGCATAGTAACACACTCCATATTCTAGGGCACATTTACAAAAAAACACAACATAAGATGGAGAACTTAGAAACTACTCAGGTGCCAATCTTGGCCACAATTTCCTGACATTATCCAGTTCATAATTGCACATGATAATCAGCACAAAATTAAATATCCATATTGCCTAATTACATGTATATACTCTAATGGCATAATTAAGATACCCAATTTTACAATTAGTGTGGCATTACTTAGTAAATGGCTTTTCAAAGCTTTGTTTCACTCATTTTAAATTACTTCCAGAAAATACAAATTCATATGCAAGGTATGGTACACTGTAAGAACATTAAAAACTGTTTAACAATGCATATTCACAAGGGGGCAAAATTAAGACTTAATAGGCATACTTGACTATCTGTGTCTTGATTTTTGAGAACTTGGAAGTACAACTTTAATGTTCTGTTACTATGGTTTATGTCTGGTTGTTTGAAATAGGGCTTTTGGGCTTGGATTTTCTGGAGGAAAACAAAAATCCATGTTTTAGAATGGTGTAACCAGGCAGCGAATGTTTGCACATTGCATAAGTGAATACATTATTTTTCATTATATGAAAAATATTTTTTGCAGGAAGTCAATGGACTGACCTGGGAATTGTGACTTCTGTTTCTAAGGAGATGTGAACTCAAAAGTACACTAACACCTATCTTGTAAATTGTTCATTATTGTGTTCAGTGGATACTTTAAAAGATAAATGATTTTGCAACAGTCTTTGATCAATGTCTTTTTTGGTCTTGGAAACCGTGCCATTAACTTCACCAATATTTGCTTTTTATAGCAAATATCAACAGCAATCGTCTACAATAAGAAGTAGCAGCGTGCAACACAAATTTCTGTTTCCAGATGCCAGCAGGGGGTAAAATGTTGTTCTCACAGGATTCTGCTTTACAAAGTAATATTTGCTACCCTCAAGATGTAGCCAAATTGAAACCAACACTCAGTCTTTGTCATCGATATTCGTTCTATACTCATTTTTTCAGCATCTAAAATAATAATAATTCCAAAAATACTTACACTGTAGAAAATATTAATTTTCCAATGCCTTCTCTTGGAAGTAAGTAGCTGAATGTTTTTAAATCAAAGAAATAATACTTCAGGTAAAAAAAGAACTGGAAAGTGTCATCTAAAAATAATAGAAGTTTCAAACAAACTGTGAGACTGACACAAGTGCAGAACCGAACATATAGACACCACTAGTGGATAAACTGTCACTAGAAGATTAAGATATGCCTTTCCTCCTGTGTAGCTCTTTGGACTGATTCCAACCAGATAACTTATCTGAACTACCATACTTATTTTAGAGAACTACCAAGTATTGAGTTTAAAATGTTGGTTGAAGAGTGATCCACTGTGCACTTAGGGAACTGGTTCCAGGAACTAATTGTCCACATTCTTAACTATTGTGTCTATAGATCTATTTTAATTTTACTTGGATTTAGCTTGCATCGACTGGATTGTACCGTAACATTTTGCCTGAGCTCACACAATGTGCAAGTGAATACAGGCCTAGGCAAGTGTCTAAGGAGAACTGAGTCATATGAGGCGAAGTTGTGACTCCTGAGGGTTGTTGCTTCAGTAGGGACTGAGAAAGAACAACTTCATATTGCACATACATACTGTTTTAATACATTCCTTACACTCTGTATTTATCTTTTGTCTTTCAAATTTTTTGACTGAAATTTGATACCAAGTGATATATTACAGAGGTCTAAAATATTGCAATACTGGTCTTGATCAAAATCATATTTTCATTAAAACAAGTGGATTAAGCTGTTTTGACAAAATCATATTAAATGATCCTCATGACGCTCTTTGATTACTGAGCATTATTCAGCATTGAGCTTATTATTTACCCTGTCAGATGCCTAGCTGCTTATTTAAGAATTAAGAAAACATACCTAGAATAAAATGGATATTTCTCTTTTTACAACTATGATCAGAAACAGTAATTTTATTGCAATTTCTGAAATTTTTCATGGTTTTTCAGACTTATTAGAACGTAACATGAGCAAATGATGGGTATCACTTTAAAAGATCTAAGATCCAATACTTCTGTAACACTAATTTACACATAAAAAGCTGTAATACAAACTTCTTTAGGCACAGCTGGAAATTTAAAAAAATTAATAACTACTGTATGGAATAAATATCTCATCTGTCTTTTTCCCCAAAAGCAGAAAAGGAATATTTGCCAAACGCACACTTTTCTGCTAATAAATTACATAGCAAACAAAACAAAAAAAAATCTTCCTTTCCCTTATCAAGTAAATTTAGCTATTATAGTCTAGATGAAAATGATATCTCAGTGTATGTGAGCAATGGAAAAGTCCTATTTTTCTTCATCTGAAGGCCTATGTATTATATATCTTCCAACTGCTTTCAATACTAAATGTAGCTAGATGAATAACCACTGACATAAACTTTCAGTCCTGTTTTGCATCTTAAGTTCAATAGATAAGTAGTGAATTTTTCTGGGTTTATCATACAGAGTTCAGAAATGCTAGAGACAGAACTGCTGGCTAGCTTCTAGCAGCAACTGAAGCTTGCAGAGAAAGGCAGCTCTCCACAGGCCTGACAGATTGTTACCATTTTCCTTCAGTAACTGGTACAGGGAGAAATAAAATGCAAACTTAGAATTGTGCAGGGGAAAAAAAACCCAACTATCAGTCATCTTGTTTGGAGATGTAAGATTTTTTTCTTCCTTCATGTTCAGACAAGCCTTTGCTAGCTTCAGATTTACTTGGAAATTATGTAATAATGGGTTTAGTTCTCACAATGGCAGCGCAGTTTTAACTAGGCGATCAGCTCAGCAGAACTGATAAAATCAAGGTACAAAATTTGTTGGATTTTCCCCTGAGTGACCTGGACTTCACAGCCTTCTGTAATTACTATCATCAGATTGTGACATGAAGTTCCCATAGTGACAAACGTTGATAGGGTTATATGTGATCTTAAACAGTTTTTTAATGATTTGGGATTTTCTGAAGAAAATACTTCCATCGGCTGGGCTTCAGCCTTCCTCTATATCCCCAGCTGCTCAATACAGAAGTGTGAAAGGAGTTATACCTTATAAAGATTGTCATATAGGACATCAGTAAGGTAAGCAGGTTGTCTGGAAGGTCTTCTCTCTCCAAATGGCATCATGCTCAAAATGGAAGAAATCACCTGAAGATGCTTGGTAGAACTGTCAGTCACCCATGCTGCGGGTAACTATGTGTAGACATACGCATGCATGAACACAGAAAGTGTCCTGGCATACCAGCACACTCGAACTGATAATTTACCTGTTTGCTTTTAAAGTTGCTGCTTGAGTTTTTGTTGATCTTTTGTATGCATTATTTTTAATTTTGTTTTTATTGTTATACCAGAAATACACAATATTCTGACAGGAATTTGTATAAGGGTATATTTCAGAATGAGGGTAAGCAACACCATGTCAACAGCCTGTATTTCCTGTTTGGAAGGAGAAGGACAACGAGTATGTCTGAAAAGAAAGAGATTTTTATTTACTATCTAATGAATGAGGAATAAACTGCTTGTGAGAAGCAATCACAATTTAGGCATTCTGGTCATTACTGACTCTTTAGGTCTATGAGACCAAAGATGGAGTGACTCTGTGTGGTGTGACTCATTATTCCAGATGGAGGGTTCACTTGGCTACCATGCTAGAATACAAAAAAAGTCCCATTCTCCAAGCTGTAAATGCTTAAGGAGCACTGGATTATGTTTCAGAGTTTAAGTTGCATCCCTGATCGCATTTGAATCACCGTCTGTTAATAAAAAAAGTGATTATTGAAGCAACCAGCTCTTCTTCTGGAGTAGTCTGGCTACAGTCTGCTCATTGCTTTAAAGCAGAGGAATTTTAAATGCCAACATGATACTATGCTTTGCCTTATGAACAAATATAAAACAGCTAAGTACTGCCAGTTCATTGCCAGCAGATATGCTGTAGAAATAAATCAGACCATCAGTCCCAGCACTGGCCTGATCACAAGATAGAAAGAGCAGTCGCACTCACCAGAGCATTTCACTGCAGGGACAGCCATTGAACTTGGCACCACATGAATTCTACCTTCTTCAAAACGCTTTGATGGCAGGTTCTCTGTCTTCTGCCTTTGTCTGCCTCTTTTCAGCCGCTCATAACTATTCTTTCCTTACTGCAGGAGATTCCTGTGCATCCACTCTTTCTATGCCTGACTTTTATCCCACTCCAGCCAGGAAGAGCTAGGTTAATTTGAGCAGGTTATATAGGCACTTTTAGACAACATGGATCATTTTGACAGAGGATAATGGTGAGCATTGGGAACAGTAAACTGTGGAAAAGCACATGTGGTTCAACCATAACCAGTGTTGTACGTGTTGTGTGCTGGCCCAGAGGTCCCAAAATGGAATTTAATCCATGGCTTTTATAAGCGAGGACAGGCTTTTCAACTTGCTCCTAAATTATAAATACACTGAGAAAGCAAAGAAGGGAGCAGTCAGACAAACTCCAGTTACAGCAACAAAATTAGCACCTCACAGTTGGGGTGGGTGGGTGTGTTAAAAAAAAAAAAACAACAACAACAGAGATTAAAGTAGCAAACAATCGGGTTACAGATTCATAACTAAAAGAAGCGATACCCCTGACAACAAGATGTCACATTCCACTACTGAAATATTTCTCCACCACTGTATTTACTTCAGTACATAATACAGGCCTTGTGAGCCATCTGAAACCTGGAATGAAATTAGTAAGAACAGTAAAATCTCTTTTGTCTTTTTATCCCTTTAACTCATACATATTTATTCAGGTTTTTTTCAAAGCAATCCAGTTAGGAGGTAGAACAGCTCACCTTTTGTTTCCAAGGAGAATAAGGATTTCCCAAGTGATCCAGGCTCAGGGGTCTGCAGCCATGTACACAGCTAGTGAGAGTTACGCTTTTAGATTCAAACAAAATAAAGTTCTTCAGGGTTATTGTTAGGGTTTCTTGGGTTGGGGGGTTTTTTGTTTGTTTGGGGTTTTTTTGCCATAGGCCTGATAACGCTATAGAAAAGAAAACAAAATAAAAAGAAAAACTAAAATACTCCTCTTTTGTTAAAATTATCATGCGAAATTCAAAGTTTCTTGAAGAAAAAAATCTCTCTTCTGATGGTTGCACACATTCATCCAAGGGCAGAACATATCCCTCTGGGAAGGTATATGTTTTCAGTAAGACAAATTTCTTCTGGAGAGAGAAAAAAGAATAAAACCAGCCAAACTCCTAAGTGACAACTTACTAGGGGGAAAATTTGGTTAGAGAATATTTGCAATTCAAAATCCCTGGCCTGACTACTGCTATGTTGGCCTGACCTGAAAAGGAATGAAACCCATGTCTGAAACGTTGTTTACATTCTTTAAAACAGAGGATTTGGAGAGAAGTACAAGCATGTTGGAAAATTCAGGACGTGCAGTAAACTGGACATGCAATTACATTGAGGAAGGCATCATTAATGTGACAAAATGCTAGAAAAGGACATATCCTCTTCCAGTCCCACCTAGTGGCTTGTATTTATGGTTTTAAGAAATAAAACTGATGTCACAATAATAGGAGATGGTCAAAGACTATAAAGGACACAACTGGAAAAACAGGAAGTGAGCCCAAACCTAGGTTCCATTGATCCTCTCACTGAGCTGTTCAGCTGTTACCTTAGTTGCTTATAGGGAAAACAGATAGCTCTAGGGTTTGGGTTGGGGTTTTTTTCATGTTTAAAGACATATAAGGGCAAATATATAAAATACAGTCTGGAAATTAGACTACCAGTTCCTCATAGAGGTTGCATTTTCATGCTGCTTTGATGTGACCTGGCTACTGGCTAGTCCAGTGTAATAGCAATACTGATTATTAATAATCAGAATAAAAATACCATGCATGTATTCATCCTCTTATCTTAAATATCAACAAAATATTATTCCCTCATTTCAGGACTGTTTAATCTAATTGCCAGTTACGTTAATTAGGGCAAAGTGTGGTTATTTTGTTGTTCATGGAAGCCTTCAAATATCTCCAACTGCCTTACGTCTCATTCTTGGTTGTCTTAATGGAAGAGCAGCACTTTTAGTCCCAAAATTTTCAGTTATAAACCCAGCAGCGCTGCACTTAGAGGTAGATTTACATATAGATTTAATAATTGAAAGTGTATGGTGAGCATACATAATGGGATTTTCAATGCTAAACACTTTTCCCATCATCTTGCTCCAGCAAGCAGACACTGAAAATGCATATAGGGGCATTTTATAGCCAGTGGAAAGAGATTTCTGCGATCTGGCTAATACTCTCCATTGACCGTATCATGAGCTTGAACACCTCGCCCAATCTTGTTAGGCTTCTACTTTTAAAAAAAGCCTGAACATTTTTATAGACCATCATCTGATGTAAATATGCTGGGAAGTTTGGGCCCAAGTTAGTTCTGTAAGTGTCTCTCAGTGGGTGTCTGCTTCTTTACATGGCTGAATACTTCTCAACCTTGGCATGCTTGTCTGAAAAGTTTGTAAATGTATCTAGAAATGTATTACATAAAAGCGAATTTGGAAATAATTTTATATTGGTTAACAGGTCTTTTTTTTTTCCCTCAGATCTTCTGCCAGCAGAACTTTTTTACTGAAATATATAGTAAAGTGAGTTTGTGGGTTCACAGCAAGCACTCCAAGGCACCTGCATCCTTGTATGCACTGACACTCTCAGTGCTAACCATCCTGGGACATCCAGGTATCATTCTGTGTGTTCCAGCACATTTTCAGGTATGAGATGCTTGATGATTTACTGACCTGGATGTTTTATCTTTCAATCCCAGTCTTTGTTGTCCTCTTGATGAATTGCTCTGTGTCTAGAAAAAATAAAGCCATCAATATCAATGATAATGCCAATGAACTGTGGTAAACTAAAGGACACAGCAGATTAACAATCATTGCATGTCAGAAGCTTACAATATGATGATGACGATTATTGGAATACATATTTACCTCTGCAATAAACAATACTGTAAATAAATACAATAAAAGACAACTTTAAATTATGTACAGCCTGCTTTATTCTTAGCAGAGAATTAACAATAAAGTTATAGAGGAAAATACCAAGCTATTTTAATTGTTTATGTTACACAGATGCAAGGCAAAACCTAACTTAAACCTCACTGTGATATTCATAGGGAATATGTATTTTAAGTTACAATACATTTGATGCATAATATTACAAGACATAGATTCAACCCTGAGTAAAACAATATTCATCCAACTGATGTTTATAAAAGATCAAATTAAAGAAAAGTCTATGTTTTTACTAGCACAATTACTTCTCTAATTTGGAATTTAATGCTATCTGTACCCTACCACAAGGCTTTTAGAGGTAGACATGCAATACAGTCTTCTTTAAATCTAAAGAAATTAGCCCCACTGATGTGATAAACGCATTTTTATTTCTGCTGCTGATATGAAGAGGGAGATCGTCTTTTTGCCAGCTTCCACTTATCCAGTATACAAAACACATTAAATGATTTAAAACTCTCTTCACATAGTTGTATAGTCACTTCCCAGTCAAATGAAATCAAAGTCTAAAGCATGTGTTAGGTCTCTCTTCTGCCACACAGTAATTGGTCTAACCTCCCAAATGAAATTAAATTTAACGTTCTTTTGATGACTCAAGTCTGAAAGGAAATAAGCATACTCATATTTAAAGCTCCTATTTACCTTTCCCTTTGTCTTCTTAACAGAGATAATCTGGAGCTTTGTCCTAGCAATACAGATGCTAATTTTACTATCTGGGAAAATCACAGCCTGCTCACTCCATCAAACCGCATAGAAAACTCCACTCCTATTTTCCCATTGTTGGCATCTAAGATAAACTTTTGTGAATACTTTTCTTTTTTCTCTCTTTCTCTCTGACTTTTATACAATCCATACTAGTAATGTCTTTCCTTCTTAGCACAGAGTAGAGAAAAATATAGGAAGGCTGAAATGACAGTAGAAATCTGGGAAAGCTTCTTTATTTCTACAAAATAAATATCTATCACGTGACCCCTCGTAAACACGCTAAAAGTTTTTATCAGGTTGCAAATCCAAAAATACACCGTTAGGATTTACTCCAGGATGATACATTCTTCTGAAATTGCTTAGTATTAGTGAGATGTAGCCTCATGTCAGCAACGACCTTCCTGGTAGACAGAACTGAAGTTGCACTTTCCCTTCTGGTCAAAGTTAACCCTGGTCATGACCTATAGGCACCTATTTCTCATTCTACTCCAAGCTCCACCTCCTCTTTTCATTACACCCTTCAGATCCATCAGGTAAAGTAATAATGTAATTCATTTCTAACCTTCAGTTTCGTCAAAATAATCCAAGTTATGTGGCATTTAATCTGTTGAAACTGATGTCTGTCTGACTGAACCCGGTTAAGGAGCAATTACACAAGCAGTTGCGGCAATGCATCTGGGCTGCCGTTCCTTAACTGGCTGACTGCTGATTGCTGCACTCCCTGATACATCCCAACCCATGCCTGTTCCTCTACCGCCCCTTCCCCAGGCTCCTCTGGCCCTGACAGAATTTGTTGAACCTCCTAAATCTGCAGAAAACAGCCCAGTGCAGGATCAGCCAAAGATCACAGCTGGAACAAGGGAGGTGACAAGAAAAAGTAATCCAAGAAGGAACATGAGGAAGAGGAGGTGAAGTTTAAGGAGGAAGCCAGGTTCTGGGAGCAGCAGAGGTTGCTGGGTACAGGGACATCCTCAGCCCGCCTGGAGGCATCCAGGGCAGCAGAGCACTTGTCCCTGCATTCCCTAATCTTGTTCCTGCGACATTAAGGGGTATCTTGGCAATAGTTTCAAGGAGGTCAGAACCGAACTCCAAATGAACAAGAAACAGGGCGTACTTGGAGAAAGACATGATGAGGTAGTAGGCTGTGCCAAAGAGGGATTTAGGTGCATCCAGAGCATTTAAAACCATTTTGCCAGAGATTTCAGCATAGAGTTCTGGAATAAATGTAGGAATCTCCCGCCTGAGATATTTTTAGCTTTGAACTCCCTCCTAAAGTTAAGGCAGGAGCAGATGTTTTCTCTTTTTCCCAGCTGGAGGTTCCTGCCCCAGCCCAGCTCTGAGTGACTCAGTCTGTGGGGCAACTCCCCACCTCACCCCAAGGAAATCCAGCCAAGTTCATGCCAACAATCTTCACTGTTTAAGCTGATTTTCTTTGTTGTGCCTGAGGCGAATTAGTGTGTGCATGTGTTAACAGCCTGAAGAAGGGCAGGGATGAGCAGCTGCTGTGAACCAGAACTGGCACCCCTGGATACAACAGAGAGAATCTGTCCTTGATCACAGGTCCCTAAACTAACTCCCTTCTCACAAAACAGAGTAGGAGGATTGCATTGCCCCTCTGTTACCCTATAGTGTAATGATTAAAGCCCTCACTTCAGACTGGGGAGACAGAGTTTTAATACTTTTCCTGCACAGGCAAACGTGCATCTATATGCTTTGGATGACCTGTTTCNAGAGTTTTAATACTTTTCCTGCACAGACAAACGTGCATCTATATGCTTTGGATGTCCTGTTTTCAGATTACCAAGCATTTCAGAGCAGGATAATTTGTCCTTCATTCTGCAATGAAATCTAAAGCAGTATACACAAACCCTTAGCATCTAGTGAAACTCCTGTCATCTAGAGCTTGACATATTCAGCCAGGATGGGAAAGACCAAGAGCCCAGGCCCTCTCCACCTCTCCAGCTAGCACTCACTGTTTAAACAAAACACAAGTCTCTTCCTACTGATTGTCCCAAAACATGGCCCCAGAGAGCGGCTGTTTGACAGATCTCTCTGTCAGAACGAACACCTAATCGTCCGCTTGCTGAGATAAGCACTCAAGCAGAGAAGGAAATTAACTTCAGGATAATGCCGTAACCACAAAAGTAAAAGGAGTATTATAGCATCTGTTCTCACTTTAAATGAAGAGTAGAAATTAAGATTTGATCTGGGTCTGCTGACTGGATTAGGGCCTACCAGCCAGCCAGGCAGAACGATGTCTAATTTATATACCTCAAATATGTTTGAAACCTAAGCTTACGATGCTCATGTGATGATGTTTTGGCAACTCCAAGATACGAACAGTTGCAAACAGTTAGATGTGGAAAAAATTCAAGTGATAGAAACTTCAGTACTTATAATAATCAACCTCTCCCGAGTTAAGTGACAGCCAAGTAGGCGCTTCGAGACTATGTATTTTAGGCTTATAAAACTTCGAAAAGCACTCAGATATCTGAATCTATTTTGTATACCAAGGACAAAATCCAAAAAGCAGCCCCTGGCCTAAAGCATATTTTCACCACATTAGAGGGCGGTGTTTGTAAGACAGCTAGCCTCCAATGCACGGTTTCAGGGAGGGCTGGGGTAAGGAGAGATCTGGGAGACCACGCTGGTGCAGCCCACCCCACAGGAGCACCGACTGCACAGCTCCTGCCTGCCTGGGTCCTTTCCCCCTTCATAGCCTGCGCTTGAAGATGCAGTGGCCAACACTAATCCCACCCTTCGGAGCCGGGGTTGTGTGTGAGCAGCTTGTTTACTAAACCTCCAGTCCTGGCTTACTTTCTGCTGCCAGGAGTTTGGGGTCTGTTTTCCACCAGCATTCATTAACTTTAAGTTATCATGCAGTGTGCCAAGTTTCCATCAGCCCAGCAAAAACATTCTCAATTCCAAACCCTGTTTTCCCTATGGCAGTGCTCTATGCTGTAGACTTTCTGAGCTGTCTTTGCCAGAGAAATCTGTTTATGCAGCTAAGTTTTCCTAAACTGATGGGAGCATACACACTTTAATAAGGGAGAAGATTATAGCGGCCACTGGGGCTAATGCTTTCTAAAATCAAAACAATGGGGGGGGGGGGAACTTCCAAAGTTAAAAACACAGCCGCAGAAAACACAAGCTCTAAACATATATAGAATTTTGATCAGAGATGCCCAAGGCTGCCTGTCCTATAGATCCCAATCCTAATCCTAACACTGTGATCCTGAAATTAATTTGCTTTTCATGCGAATCACTGAAAACCTCTTCAGGTCTTACTCAGATGTAGAAACAGGAATCAGTGGCAATAAATGTAGCAAATAAAAATCTTGCCTGGCTGAAGCCTGGAGATTTATTTTGGCAAACTTCAATCCTTCTCAGCATATTCTGTGAGTATGCAGGTATCCAACTCCTGGTACAATTAAGTGAGTACTTAATTCCTGTCCACTGAAGTGAACAGAGGTGAAGTCATCGATTCAGCTGCGTTCTCAACTTGCCTCGGTCTACAGATTGCAAGGATGTGACCGTAATGACTAACTGCATTACTAATATCTGGTTGTTTCAGTCGTGAAGGAAAAACTACTCAGTGACTGTGCAGTAGGACAAGGTAAGTGATCTAAGTACTGCAGAATTTCATGATTGTTTTTACTACGTATAGGAGATCTAGAAATCAGCATCCCGTTTTGAGTTACACAGCACACTTAAAGACACATCCATGTTTTTGCGAAGGGAGCTGGAATCCCTTTATCAAATAGGAAGAGTTAACATTGGAAATGGTCTCACCAACAGAGTAATGAGGAATGATCAATGTGAAAAAGATTTTAAAAAATGTTCTGAAAGGGATGTAAGGAACTGCAAGCTAGGGAATCTTACATTCATATTAGGAAAACTGGTAGAAGCTTGTAATAAATATGTCTATCATCAATCAAAAAGTGATAAACATTTTATAATAGGGAAGAGCAGACACTACTTTTGCACAAGGAAGTCATTTCTCACAAATTTACCACAGGTTTTGAAAGGTGCTCATGAGCAGGCAGATGTGGGAAATACAGATTATGTAGCGAGTGTAGATTTTCAATTTTACAGCATTCATCTCCAAGAAATCGTAGCACGGAAGATCCCCTCAAACTTCAGATCTGATCAAAGCTTAGAAACAAAGACTAGAAATAATAAGCTGATTTTACAGGAAAAGGAGATCACCAGGATGTGTGCTGAGGCTTGCACTGTTCAATATAATAAATTATCTAGAAAAGGGAGAAGATTGTAAGGCAATGACATTTTCTGGTAATTCAAGGTTTTAAAAATGAATATTCATGTTACTTAGTGGCTGGGTAATTAACTGTCAGGGGAAATGTAATGCTTATAAATGCAGGATCATAAACAAAACCAGTCCTAACTAGTTCTACACAGCAGTGGGCTGTAAACTAAACGTTACTACTACAGAAAGAGATCTTGGAGTTAGTGAATAAGTTTGCAAAAATCTGCTCAATGCTCAGTACTGGTCACAAAGGTAAATAGACAAAGTCAGAATAGAGAACACAGGAAAAGTCATTATTATGATACCATTATAAATCTATGATAGGTCATCATTTTTATTATTATTTGCTGTTCTGATGACATTCATGTCGAAAGAATACAGTGGCATAAGAACAGGTAGAGAGGCAACAATTATAGTCAAAAGTACAGATTTCCTTCCATATTAGCAGAGGTTAAGTAGACTAGAACTTGTATGTTTGGAAGACACAAAACTCAAAGGATTATGCTAGAAGTCACTGGTGATAATCGTAAGTGGGAGAAGATGAACAGGATGCAATTATTCAGAGGTTTGTAGACAAAACTAAGGGGCAACAAATGAGGTTATCAGACTGATTTGGAAGCAAAAAGGAAGAGGCATGCATTCACTGTGTGCAACTAATTAAGTCATAGAATTCACTATGAAGAATGGTATAGAAGCCAAAATCTGAAATGGTTAAAAAGCAATAGAAAAAAATACAGGAAAACAGTGCATCCATGGCCTTAAATTACAAAGGTACAACTGGTAGTTCAGGAAATCTATGAACTGTGGAAGGCTGGAAGAAAAGGCAGAGGAAGTATCACAACATGATGTCTTTCCGAAGCATCTACTGCCCTCACCGTGGAGAAACAAGGTGCTTCACTCTGACACACTACTGGTTGCTCTAATATTATGTGTTTAATTGTATCATGTCAAATCTCTGAGCTTCTGTGGGAATCCCATAAAAAACTAATTCCCCCCCAAAATAAAACCAAACTTTGAAATCACAAGAAATCCCTCACGTTTGAACATTTTTTTCTTTAACTTCCAATTCAGCCCACATTCAGATAAGCTTCTTTCCCCTGAATGCAGCTGGAATACTTCTAGTGATTCCAATGCAGATGTCACAATTCCCCCTTTAGTGTTTCTATCACACATATGTCCACAATGCTTTAAATAATACTGAGTGCTTGGAAGATCTGAAGCATCGTATAAATGTTTGCATATAACGTAACACTAATGAAAATTGTAGCTGTCACACAAAAGAGAAGGTGGGAATTGCTTTTAATTGCATATAAATACTGAAACAGTCTTATAAGAGACTGACCTCTGAATGGGGTGGTCAAATATAGATAGTCTTTTATAACAGTGTAAGAAGAAAAGATAAACCGAGATATAGGAAATAGTAGCTGTAATAAGGTCTCTTAAATCTTTTAAACACTATTCTCAGAATCTTTTTATGTTCATCAGACTTCTTGGGCTGGAGGAGCCAGGTGGCACTGCTGAAAGGCCAGACGTGCCTGGGAAGGCTCTCCTTGGAACTCTTTACAAGTAAGAGACAAAATTCTCATTGGTTGCTGTGGGACCAAACATCGTTGATTCGTTAGGAAGGGACGGGCTTTTTGACAATTGAGTTAAAAACAGGGAACTGGAATATGCAGGTGTTTATACTTCACTGCTAGTTCTGAGCAACTATTATCATAACATTTTACTACATTGCTTTCTCATTACTAAGTGTGGGCAGAACTACCGTGTGCCTCAAACAGTATGACGGTTTCCCACAAAAAATTAGCATCGCTCCTTTACTTATCTGGAAGATTTGCCACTGGTTACTGAGCTGATGATTACTCCACTGAGCACATTCTGTACACTGCTCTTATTAACCAAGGAGTAACATTTAAGCTAGTTGGTTTACTAGAATTATTGCTTCAGTCATACCAGCAGATTTATCAGGTCTGTAAAGAGACCACCCCACATGGATGCGTTCTCACAAAGCCTGTATAGGTGAGGAGACCACAGTATTTCAATGTTACCTTTCTGTTACAAGAATCAGACTTGAAGAAATAATACTAAATTACTTCTATTCTACTTCCTACCTAGCCAATACTTCATAGCAGAGAAAAATCACACAAAATGAAACCTCCTTTCCTATCATTTGAGTGACAACTGCTTACTCTCCAAGGCAGGCTAATACCTTTCACCCTGGCAGCTGTGGAGAGAAACGTCAACCCAGTCTTGTATCTAAGCCCTATGGCTGACTACCCATTGTGGGCTGAAGTTTTCCGAGCACCCCATAAGCCCACAATCACTACACAAGGCTTCTTTGTGAACCCTAGAATCTCATGCCCCAACCAGTAAAACACTGGACACAGTAAGATCAGAATCAGATGAAATCAGTAAGGGTACTTGGTGTCTGTTCACCAAGGCATTGCTGTAAGGACTTCCTGGGTCATGTTGAAGGAGTTGATCCTTTGAGTTTACAGAAGAAACTTCGTAAAGATTTTGGAAAAGATTAGTTATCTTGTGAAGTCATCTATGCCCCATTAAAAAAAGGATGACTGGCTGAAAATAACACTCCCTGTGACTTAATTTATATTCTCATGATAAAGCAGATTTAGTAACAGTATACTATACTAATCAGCGGTTTTAGTCTCAATAGACTTTACTTAGGTCTTTCGCAAAGAGAGAGGATTATCCTATGCAAAATTGTAAAGGTCATGTGAATTGCATGGGAGCTGCTAATATTACTGTGTAGTAAATGTAGCCACTACCTTATAACCTCACAATATTTCTTTACAAAGATACCAATGCTTCAACTGAATGCATCATAAGGAACAAAATGCATTCCAAACTAGGTAGGAAAATACTTTATGACCCCAGAAAAGACACCTAATTCATCAAAAGTCCATCTTTGTAGAATCTTATTAAACATAAAGCTATTTACAAAGTACTCAGTCACCCATATTATACAAAGGCATGGTGATTTAGAAGACACTGAGGAATGCTCAGCTAAAACAATAACTCTCATTTGGCAAAAGTAATGAGGAATTCAGATTAGCATTTTTCAAATATTACTCCTGCAGACGGGCCAGACTGTGAATACTGTGTATTACATAAGCTAGCAGGTGTCCAAAAGCCATATGAATTGCAGAAGGTCAAACAGAGAAAGAGTGGACTTGTATTAGAGATCAACAGCTTCTAGAAGTTCTGACTGCAGCTGGTTATTTTGTGGTTCCCGACAGTCTTCTCCACCCCTCTGCTGTGTGTTAAAATGGCTGTTTCTGTTCAAAGCATGTTCTCACTCTTTGTGTTTATAGCCTAGTAGGTCTGACCAAGTTCGGCAGAATTACTCCTGTTCTCTTCCTGGGGACCTTGACGTAGTGGATTGGCCACCATGCAGCTTTCATGCTGGAGACTATCTCTTATTTTAGGACAAAGAGATAAAGAGAAAACAGGCCATAAGACAGTCAACAGTCTATGTACATCTCCAGCTTACTGTTAGGTGAGCCCGTAGCTATAAAGACAAATTCATGAAACTGTTCTAGTCTGTCTCTTTGCCTGTGCTCTCCATTCCTCTCCAGGCTGGGGTCCTGTCTCCAGCCTGTGTCTTTAAAAAATTTATGTGTTTATCTGGCTTTGTGAACCAGGGCAACTTTCCCAGAGGGTGGTGCTTTCCCAAGCTTGTTTACCTGTCTGGGGAATTTACATTAAACACTCTCTCCAGTGAACTGGGGATACAACACATAGTACAGCATTGGAAAGATAAGTCTTTTTTTTCTTTCTGGTTTTTTTTTTTTCCTTAGCATTTGCTGTTGTTCTAGCATCTAAGACATCTCAGTGCAATGGTTTTGAAGTTTCTGGGCTTCCCAGGCCTCGCATCTGACACAAGTTATTAGTATTTAATATACATAGCATAGAAACACTTAAAGGCTGAGGAGAATTGGATGGGAGTTCCTGTCTCACTACCCACTAGTATCTCCTCTTTGGTGAGGAAGCAAGTGATGCAGCCAGTGGACTAAACACATACATGTATGAAGACCTAAAGCAGGGAAATCTGAAGAAGGAACAATATGAAAAGAGATCATACTATTACAGCTAACATATATTTATAAATCTTGAGGAAAAAACATAATATTGTTAATTTTTCCACTGATCCTCTTAGTGAGCTCCAGTCTGAACAAGTTCTGTCTAAAATGTGAAATGGATGTCCAAACTTCACCACAGTCTCAGAGAGAAATATGGTCTGTCCTGCTTTCCAGGATTGTCTCATGTATAGCTACATAAATTCATTAGGTGCCTCCCTTCTTAGCTTGAAAACTTCCGAGGTATTTACCTTTAGTCTCCCACGTATACTCAGAAGTGGAAAATGGATGCTTATCTCCTACCTACACCTCTCATTTAATGGGTTAGTTGGATTGGCACTTGAACTCAGTTAAAAGTCTCTGGAGAAGACTGAAATGTTAATTGTGGCCAGGACTGCAACTAACCACATCTGATGCCACGGTAGCACTGAGTGCGTAATTGTTTAGTTGCTAGAATATTCACCCAGGAAGTGAGAGAAATGAAATTTAGCTCTTAATTAGCCCAAGAGAGTAAACAGACTTCTCCAGCACAGCAGTGGCTAAGTACCAAGCAACAGGATAACTTGGAGATCACATCCCCTGGGCAGGCAGGAGTGCCAGGGCTAGAAACAGAGCAGATTGGAGGTGTCCCTGCTGCAGCCCATGTGCCCACAACTGCAGTTTGGCAGGGCAGGGCTGGGCATCCAGCCCCCACTTCCAACACCGCATTTGTTCACTAGGCAGTGAACAACAGTTTTAATATAAAACGCCTACACTTTTCAGGATACAGCTGCATAATACCAGTTTTGCCCTGACCACTGTTTTAGCATCAGGCACAATCAATTTTCCTCTATTCTTGGTAATAAGGAAAAAAGGATACAAAATGGCTAAAGGCCTAAGTCATCTCCACTGGATTCAGTGGCAGAGCTCAAATTCCAGTGAGAACAATTAAACTTAAGTGACAAACTCAGATCTACACATAAGTTAATGGCAAAAGTGAGATTAGAATAGAGGGACTGCTGGCAGGACTTAAACGCAGACAAACCAGTCATGCTTCTGAGACATAACTCCATTTAAGTAAAACTTTGATCAATTAAAATGACACAGAACAACTGGGAGGATTACAGCCATATTTCTAAAGTTTCTAAAAAAATATTTTCCAAATTTGGCAAAGGCCACAGGCTTGAAATATGGCAGAATGCTTTGCAAAGCGCCAAAGGTTCAATTAATCCTGAAACACCAACGTAATCAGAATCCCATTTCTTTTGGTTTGCTTCTCATGTCTGACTGTGGCCATCTCCTCCCACTAATGTAAGGTCTGTATTACGTTTGACCACTTTAGATCTCTCTTCAGACAGGGAGCAGCATAACCTTGATTTGTTTTTACTGTGTCACAGGCACCTTCTAAGCTATGTAAATAATAATAATAAAAAATATGGAATCTTTTTACCTGTTTTTATATTTATGTTTTATATTTAACATAAATATGACCAATCCTACGCTCATTATTACCACTGCATTTCAAAGACAGTGTTTTTCAGACCTGGATCCAAGTACATAAAGAACTTACGCACCTGCAGAAATACCAGGGAAGAACAGGGCATGTAAATCCAAAGCTCTGGATCCCAGAACCTGCTGCAGCAGCATCTTCTATGGAAGTCAGGTGACTGATGTACTTGGGCAGGGACATCCACAAGATGGGGAGTTGGACTAGATGATCTCTAGAGGTCCCTTCCAACCCCTACCATTCTATGATTCTATGATTCTATGAGCATCCTTGATTACAGGCAGGGGGAAAGTAGGACAATGCCACTCTAGATGAAACTGTTTCGCAGCTGGGTATCTGTGAGAGTCCTTGAAAGTCCAGGGAAGCATAAGTTTAGCTGCAGTCATGGCTTTTGTGTGGATGCAGGACTCCATGCAAAAAGCACATACCTGCGGTGGAAATGAAGCCGCGGCACTGGTGCGAGCACTGACCTGTGAACATCTCAGCCATCAGCACTGTGGCTGGGAAGTGGGAAGGCAGGGGTGAATGCACAAATCCTCATACAGACTGTAAATCTTGTTACTTAGTATAAAATAGAGGAGTCAAACCTCAGGATGCCTCTTTTCCGTATGAGTGACTAACCACTGGACTCTAAAGCCAGGTTTGCGTGGCCCACTGACTTGTGAAATTGCATGGTTCAGCTCCAATAGAAGGGTTGGTGAGCACTTTGTGCGCCTTCTCACTGCTCCCCTCTCCGTCCTCTGCCAGTGTACAACTGCGGAGGCCACCGGTCACATTTCCCAGGAAGGTGGCAGATACGCATGTGAATTCTTTCAGGCTGAGAAGTAAAATTAATTAAGTGTTTCCTTTACAACTGCTATAACCGCCAGGCTGTTATGTGAAAAGGTCTTTGTCCAGTCAATACCATTCAGAAGAAAAGTGTGAACCCTGCTCCATTACTTAAGGGGATGGTTACAAGTTTTCACCGCAGGGGGAAGGGGAGCAAGTGGCAGATCTCAAACAGACAGAAGCCGTTTTTGGCAGACGTGCATCGAGCACCTCAGATTATGTCAGCTTAACATATATACCTGACTTCTCTAATGACCCCGAGCAGGTCTCTGCACAGCCTACAGGATTTGGGGTTCCATGTGTAATATCTGTTTCCCCAAGCCTGTACAGAAAGGACAAGAAATTAACTGAGACTTTTGGATTTCGCTCTAAACTTCGGACTCAGAACAGTTAAGTGCTGCGGTGCCTCATTTATAAATAACCACCTACTTTCTTCAGCTGAGCTCTTTCGTCTTCTAGTGGATATCAAACACGGCCTTTAAAACTCTGCTATTTTAAAGAATCAAAACAGAGACAAGCATATAACTCATGGCAATTAATGTGATGAATTTTGCCACATTTTCACTTTGTGAGAGATAGGGAGGGAGAAGCTAAAGACAGATGACATGAACTGGCAGTGCCATTTTCCATGTAATGTTCTCCAACACAGAGGCCAGTTCAAGGAAGAAGGATGTGCCACAATGATTCAGTGATTTGTATATATAAAGTCATGCTTAGACATTCTGAGCAGCATATTTTAAAAGCAGGTAGCCTTAAATAATGCTGAATAAATAGGAGGCTGCTTTTCGAATCAGGAAGCCACAACCAGCAATTTTCTGCTCTTCCAGTTGACTCTTGAGAGCCACTAATCACAACAGAAATACTGATACGAGAATCATGTTTTCCGAATGGCTTTGCGCTATTATCTTGGAATACTTTGTCTCAAAAACCCTTCTTCCTATTAAACTCAGGCTGTCATTTGATGATACAGTAAATCCAGATTAGGGATTTTAGTAGCTTGTTCTAAAAACATCTTGGCCACAGAATAAAAAATGCCCCTCTAATATAATCCGAACTCAATCCATTGCAAATATGTTAAAAAAAATAAATAATCCCAGGATTCTTTCTGTGCTCTCAGGTTTTATGCAGAATTAGGTATTGTCTGTCAACCCACTACAACTTTGTGCCAGATCAGGCAGCACCTTGCAGCACGTGCAGCTGCCAGAAAGCCAGCATAGAAGCAGAAAGTCAATATAATTTGTTTGTTGTGTGCTTTGGATAATTCAGCATAGATGTAATCATTTGCCCATACCTAGTCTGTATCCTGTTTGTACTGCTGGGTCACCTGATAAAGCAGAGACTCTCTAAATGAAAGCAAAATCTTATTTGCCCAGCAAAGGAATGGAAAGGAAATACAACAGTGTAAACAAAACAAAAATTAATTATAAAACCTACAGGAGCTTAGGGATGCTAGAGACATCTTTATGAATACACGCACTCCATGAGATTGCACTCAATATACATTTGGTGCACACACTCATAGCCACTACCTATAGGCAGAGAAAGTCGAAAGAGTCAGTCTTGCCACACGTGGATGCCATGACTGCCTGACATAGCATGTCTGGCATGGGACCGACAACATGCTGGCTCTGAGGATCATCTCATAATAGGAGCCCAGGCCTTTGTCCCCAGGAATTACCACTTGGAGAGCACTGTGTGAAATATCTGCATGATTTGCCCTTGGCACGTGCGTATATGTGTGGAGAGATGTGGTATTTATTTCACTAATTCCAGCTTGGAAGAACAACACCCTCTTCCTCCCCTTAAAACAAGGGGATAAATTCAGTGAAAAAAAAAAAAACACACCCCACATTTTCATAGTTATAAGCCTTTTAATACTGACTGTGCACTGGTAGAATGAACACAGTTTTCCTTATTCTACGTAGCTGGCTTTTTAAAAATGCTTTGGAGGCTTGGTCTGTTTGTTCACAAAATCCCTTTATTTTCTGATCAGGCTTCTCACAGTGGTAGCACAATGTCTCATCTCAGTCTTCTTTTTCTTCCTCTCTCTCTACACAAACACATCCTAAGACTTTTCTTATGATTAGGGAATCCAATGCACTACTCCAATGCCCTGCTGTAGTTTCCAATGCGCACAACTTGAAAAGTGCCTAAGGCTGGCATGCTATTGGATCTCTTTCCTTTTAGATGAAGCAAATCGAAGTGAGACAAACTTCAGTGCCCTGCTGCTGTGGCTTCTGATCACTCCTGTATTCACAGAAAAAAAAACAAATCTGCCAAAATTTGCTTGTGGGTAAGCTGAGCGGAGAATATATATTGAAGGGCATTAGTGAAGCCAGTAAAAGTAACCCACTCAAAGAACACAGTCAGAGGGTTTTTTCCAGTGTGCTGTATTCATTTGAGGTTAGTGGTTAAATACAGAAGATTTATATCAGAGTTTCCACTTAATAAAAGAATTTGTGTGGATGATCTCTGTTTAGTTACTGTTAGTAGGGATTTTGCAAAATGTAGTTGTCAAAAAAGCAGCATGCTGTCGTATTGAGACTATTATCAAAAGTTCATGAAAACAGGGGGTGTTGATTGTGATACAACATAAACGGCATTGTTGATTCCTTATGTTATTCTAGGCTGGAAGAGGAATGCATTACCGGAGAAACCGATGCATCTGCTGTTCCAAGAACACAAATTGAGTTTATGACCTGAATATGCTGTACATGTAGAAAATAAGCAACTATATAATCCCATCACATGGTAGATGCGATAACTTTCAGGAAATACGAAACTGGAGAAATCTTATGGTTCTGCTGTAATACATTTATTATGGAGTCATTAGAGGAGGCCAAACTGAACACAATAGAGGAAGGTGAGGAGTCACGCATCCATCTCTTTTAGATTCATAGGAATTACTCATCCCTGCCTGTCAGGTGGAGTTGCTGCCTCCACACTCCTATCAGCACCACAGTGTTTCCTCTCTTGCACTCCCCAGGGGACCAGGCTGTTAACTTGGGCTCCTCTTTAAAGTGTTCCTGCTAAAGCCCTTCATTGCCCATACTGCCCTCAATCAGATCCTTTTCTTTGTATCCTTCCCGGGTTCCTCCCTTGTCACAGCTCCTGGCTATCACCTCTGCTTTCCCTCCTCTCCACAGAAAAAATGCCAAGAGGCAGTTTGTCTGTGATGGCCGTTAATTATTCAATAGCAGGCGAAATTACGTATTTTATAAAGGTAACGATGTAAATAAATAGAATATCTTTTGGCAGGACACCACACAATATTATGAACAATGAACTAGAATGCTGTAAAGTCAACAGGGCACATAGTAAATAGATTAGAAATCAGCAGGTCTTGAAACGCAACTATAAACGTGAAGTAATTGTTGAGTAAAGTCCCACAGGGACTTTGACTTTATATATATATTTGACTCTAATTTTAAGGTACATTTTAATTAACGAATTAAAGGAGGAAAAAAAAATAAAACAGGTATCACCACAGCTTGCCTTTGGCACAAACGTGAGAGGAATGGCGAAAAAACAAAAAGCAATGGCTGGTTTACCTACATTGTTTTATTTCGGTTGCTTAGGCAATGGTATGACTTTCATCAAGATCAAAAGTAAAGTCAGGTACTTAATCACAAAGACTAACGACCATTCTCCCAGGGCTGGGGGAGGGGAACCGAGAGGAGGGGACTTCTACTGGATCTCAAAGTCTCTGGTGGATTAGGCTTCCCAAAGTGATGGAGGTACCAAAAAGGATAATGGAGCTCATTGACAGATAAACAAGGGGATAATGGCTTGAAGTGGGAACATTTCTCTGTGGTATGCTGCAGCTGAATCAGAGCTATCTGACTTGAAGCAGGAATTAATATACAGCAAATCAGTTGCCTTTGTTATGTATGAGGTCAGATGAGCAGTCCCTTCTGGTCTTAAAATTTATTAATTTATGTACGGGGGTAAAAATAAATTCGTCACTAAAGTTTTATCTAACCCCAGAGGATCAGTGGAGCATACAAGGAATAGCAGTCAAGTTTCTAGTTATTATTTTAACAAGAAAATTGCAAATAAATCTCAACATTTTTTCAGATAATTCAAGGTTTTCTAAACTGGACATTTCAAAATGTCAGCCGTTTAAAACTTTGCATTCCTGTGTTTTTCCTTTGCCCCTTCACGTCACCAGCGAATGAAGGGTGCTCGGGACTTTCACTCCATTTCCAGTCCTCTTCCCCCCTGCCCCCCTCCCTTACTCTCAGAAATTCCTCCGTTTTGAAAACGTTATGGAGTAGTTCAAGGGAAACTGAAGGTCTCCTCTCTGGTAGGCCCTGGCTCTTTTCCCCAAGCACAGCTCTGAGCAGCCCCGTCCCTCAGCAGCTGCCAAGACCCACACGGGGTAATGGCAGGCGGGCAGCAGCCAGACACCCACAGCCCCACCAACACCTTCTCCCTCCCCTCTGCACCCTCTCTGCTGGTGGCCGGGGGAAGCTTAGCTTAGGAGCAACTCCTGCAACCCACCACCACCTGCACTTTTCCCCAAGGAAGAGGGATCTGGAAGTTTTATGGGGTGATTCAAAGTGGCCAGAGCAGTTCGGAAAATCTGGGCATTTGCATTGCTCTCCTTTTCCCTGTCTTCAATGAAGTGTTACGTGGCAAATGTAAATTGTCTTGAACAGCCAAAAAAAAAAAAAGAAAAAAATTAGGAACGCTGCACATGTCTGTAGAGTGAAATCCAGACTGCCTGACGAAAGGACCAACAATTAATTAAATGTTTGCTACAAACCAGGACTTAATCATGTTCTCACAGGTTACAAAAAAATCACAGTGGTGTCTTTAGACAGTTTGCTGATACTCAGTATGGAAAGTTTTCTTTAGAGTTGTTCTGGGGAATAGGGTGGGGAGAATGCAGAGTCTGCCATTAGAGACATTTAGGAGTAGTTTTATCAACAGACGGATTATGAATCTGTGACGGAAAAATGACTCCAATCCTTTCAAACTGCTACATACTTAATAAAAGACCAAGCATTTAAAGAGAGAAAAGATATCACAGAAAGAGTTTTCTCAAACTAGTACAATCTGGGGTTGAGGAATTTGGAAGGTGTTTTATATGGATTTTTGTGGTTTTTAGCTGGGTGGCCAAAGTATACTACATTAATTTTAAGTCTGCACTTACAGACTGCAGTAGAGTGGAGAGTAAACAATTAGGTTTGTTTGCTCTCTGAATTGTGATACTCTGAGTCTTTCATTGATTTAAAGGTATGTCGATTGTATTTTACACTTTGACAGAACCTGCCAATCCAAGATCTCACATGCTTTACAGTAATTAATCAGTGAAACACATAGACTCTTCCTCCGTTTTTAAGCCAGATACAATAATGCTGAAAATGCAAATACTCGACACATGCTAATGAAATAAATACATACTAATTAAAAAAATCTTACAAAATAAAAATCTTTTGGTGTGATAGGTGTTAGGAAACCTATTTTGTATATGAAGAAATAAAACAGTAGAGAAGTTGATAGTCACAACCAGTTAGCAGCAATGCAACACATAAAAGCTACAACCACTCTAGCAGCAACCACACTTGGGACCTGAATTTTGAGAGGTGCCCAGTACCCAGTAATTCCTGTGCTTCCTCAAGTAAACGCCCAAATAACAACAACCGGTGTTGCAGTTCATATAAAAAAACATCTGCCAGTTCCCTTTAGCTTCCAAACAAGGGTCCTCCCAGTCAGAGATTACAGGATATGAAAAGCTTGTTTCTGCTGTGATGGTAATAGGAAAATGCGGTAAGGAAAGGCTGAGAGAGAGCACATGCTGCTCCAGGCAATGCTAATGAGGGGGCCACTCATTAGCACAGTAGCCTTCCCTGTCATAAATCTGCCCCTGATTTGTTAATGCTTGCTAATATGTAGTTTACTGTAATAAATTAGAATAAATTGTACTAGCTAAATTGCCTGTGAAGTTGCAGTTGCCCTTTGCAAGACTGGAGCTGCCTATTTGGTTGGTTTACTTGTTGCATTCAGCCGTGCTCCGCGCTGCACGGCTCCCTGGGCCAGTGGCCCCAGCTCCCGCTTACAGACCCCCACGCACCCAGGAGGGCTAAGCAAAATGGAATTGCAACCATTGAGTTTCACTGGGCTTCATGCTGAAATCACGCAAAACCCAGACACATTATTTTTAAAGAAGGTAAAGAATGAAGTTACCCAAATTAGGTTTCTAAGAATATTCCAGCCAACCTGGGCTGAGATTTGGAGTATGTGAGTCCAGACATTAAGCCAAGACAGTATTGATCACAAGCACGTCATAGTCTTTTACCAGTAGGAACAGTAAAATGCTGAGACACATTTGTTAGATCTGTATGCTGCTATCAGCACTGTTGACCACACAAAACCTAGCTGGATGCACCGAGAAGTTAAACAGTTGCTCCTTACGCTGTTCCTTTATTTAGGATGAAGTTAGACACCACAGACAATAGCAAAGGGAAGGGAACCACTACTTTCTGCCACTGGCTGTGAATTTCCTTACACTGCTGACACTTAAATGATGCATAGACTGCCAGTTCAAGAAGCTAAACATGAAGAAAATTATTATCTTTTTTTTTTCACAAGTTTAATTTGCTGCTGACCCAGAAAGCTGAAGCAGTTCATTTAAGAGACAAACAACTCACTCAAGTCAGCCACAACACCAGTGATTATGGAAGAGGAGCAGAAGGAACATAAGTTGAGGGATAACAGGACTTTCTGTAAAGCAAAACTGCACCCTCGAAAATCCTATATACTATTTAAATAGCCTGAAATTAGCAACCTCTTTATTTAAATATAATTAACAGAAGCCAGATGTAGTATTACAGAATCACAGAATGGTTGAGGTTGGAAGGGACCTTTCAAACTCATCGGGTCCAACCCCCCTGCTCAAGCAGGGCCACCTACAGCCAGTTGCACAGGACCATGTATGTCTCCAAGGATGGAGACTCCACAACCTCACTGGGCAACCTCTGTCAATGCTCGGTCACCCACACAGTAAAAAAGCGTTTCCTGATGTTCAGAGGAAGCCTCCTATGTTTCACTTTGTGCCTCTGGTCCTGTCACTGGGCACCACTGAAAAGAGCCAGACTCCCTCATCTTTGTACTCTCTCTTCAGATATTTGTACAAATTGACGACACCCTCCCCGAGCCTTCTCTTTGCCAAGCTGAACAGTCCCAGCTCTCTCAGCCTTTACCAGTGTTGGAAATGGTCATAAAATTCTGTGAGGAAATTTTTCTATATTCCTTCTCTTGTGAGGTCAGGTAATGGAAGACAGGATGCAATGTACGTTAAAATCTATCATTTGATCATACTGAGGTGCCTATTGGACATCTATATGTTTAGGCTCCGTTTACAATAATTTGAGATTTTGTCTATATAATCAATGGAGTCTAACGAGTGATTCAACCCGTCGTAAAGTAACTGTCTAAAACACATGAGACGAACTGTGCTCCAAAATTGCCTATTTCAATAGAGGAAGCATAGCGCAGTTATTTACATTGAAGGAGACTAAACTTGGACAAAATTAATGTCTCCTGTCAGTTACATAGAGCTCTG
>VZSC01017631.1:437066-451577 GCA_013398225.1 Steatornis caripensis | reverse complement strand
CAGTTACATAGAACTCTGAAGTGGTATTCATTAAAACTTACAAAATAAAAATACAACTGATGTGTGCTTATTATGCACAGAAGGCATGCACAGGGTATTCTAAGGTGCTAAATGAGTGTTCTGGTCCCTAAAAATAACTGAAACAATTTTTTTAAAAGTCTGTTCTCAACTGCAGAAATCTCACGTCTTTGGCATAACAAGATTTGAAAGTTTTGGTCTTTGAAAACAAGCCTCATAAAAAAGATTTCTCCGGCAAACAAATTTACTACAAATGCACTATTATTTGGTTAATGGTAAAATATTATGAATGTTGGCCTTGACAATAAAGATATTTATATCAGCTGCTGTTTCTGGAGTCATTTATGAAGTAGGATAGAACAGAGCATAATTGTCATTGCAAGGAAGTTATTTACTGTATCAGATAGTGATCATCTAGCAATGTACAATAGAGATTTAGTTTTGGTAGACCACTGTATTCTTTTTTGTTTAATGAATAGTCTCTGGTTTGTGTGAAACTTTTGTAACTTTTTGCACATGAAAGAAGTATATATAGTGGGAGAAAGGAGAAATTATGGATGAGCTTCAGAGGGGCTTTTATAGGATACAGATTCAGCTTCCTTTTAATCTGGATATCATCTGGACAATCATCTGCTTCTTTACAAAAGAAAACAAACACTAGACATTTTTGGCATGAGATTTAAGTTCCTGGTATTAAGCAGCAGCTGTAGATCAAGACCCTCCATAGTAATGTATCCCCTAAATAGAGATTCTAATTTTAAATATTTAGGCTTCCATGTAGATGAGACTGTGTACTTCTGGACACACACTCATGCATTTGTTTATAGAAAAGGGGTTGAGATGAAATTAGGTGTGTTTTATTATTTGAAGACTTGTTATACTTTGCCTGTCAGGAGGAGTTTAGCACTGTAATTAATCTTTCCATTAATTAAACACAGGAGTCTAGTAGATACAGTGACAGTATTTTAAGCAAAATATATGGTTGCCCTATCATCTGTTTAACAGATTTTGCCAGTTCATATTTCACGTTCATTTTGAATATTAGTGAATCTCTGGTTGCTCTTCCTTTAAAATATCATTGTTGCATTTCATGGGAAAGAAATGTAAATCTATGTTATATAAAGGACAAGAGAGTCTTTTCAATATTCTCGAAGTACTCAGAATATCTGACACCAAGTCTAGGCTCTAATATGAATCTGGAGTTACACCTCTAAGTATGCCTTTTTGGTCCTGGAAATCATTCCAAATATTGAAAACATTGAGCATTGAAATGTTGCTTTACACATTCGGTTTCCCTTCAAAATACTGCAAACAATATTTAAAATATTTTTGCTGGTTTACAACGATATAAGCCAATAGCTATACAGATAAATATGCCTTACTGGAAGACCTGAATTCAGATTTTCAATTCAAATTTTCAAAGGGTCTGAAAGGAAAAGAAAAAATTACCAACATGGTCAGTGCCTACCTGCTTTCATTATTGTCAGTAAAGTCTTTGGCATGTGGGAAATCTTTAAAACTTCAGGTACTTCTGTACACATTGAAATGAGAAGTGCTAGATGTTGTGAAAATCCATCTGATAAAGTGAACGATTTTTCAATCCAGTTTCTTATGTCAGTGCACACTGATCAAAAGGATAAACCCAGCCCGTTTTACTCTCACTCGGCCTTCCATTAACCGCCCACAGGCAGCATCCAGTACGAAATACATATAGAGGGTGTCTTAAGAGGATCTACCCTTCAGAAGCTAACCACAATGTTATTTTCTTGATAGCAGGTGAGTAAAGAAGCATGGTAATGACATGCAGGGAGATAGGGCCATGCTGGCAGGGGGAGATGGCTTTTAGGAGAGACAAGGGCAGGAGAAATACGGTAGATTACAGACTAGAAATTAAGATGAAAAGACAATACAGAATCTATGGAGAGTTATTTTATTTTACCTTTTCAAAGGGTTTTTTTTGTGTTTTAAGTAAGTCCTTTATCCCAGTTCACAATGCAGAGTCCAGAAACAGTTTTAATGACAGAGCTGACTCTATCTCATCACAACCGTACTGCCTCCTGAGATGGAGAACACAGGAACAGCCTCAAAGACCATTTTCTTAGGGTTGTACCATATAGAGGATACTCAAAGATGAAGGCTACATCTATTTTATTCAGGCTGGAGTTACCGTTATGCTTTGGGGTTTTTTTAAGGCTTTCATTTTCATAGAAAATTACATGAGTGACACAATTTCAGTTACGAGGTACTCCATGTTTCCAAAGTCAGTTTCCAAAAGTATTCATGGCCTCACGTTAACCAGTTTTGTCATGTATATTTCTCTCTTTTTTACTATTGAAGCTATTAACTGACTAAAACCACATTAAATGAAAAAGCTATAAAAAATTAACACATCATTTAATTTGAAATGCAAGCTTAACTGAACATGTGTTTTGACCTATAGATGAGCTTGTTTGTTTACCTGTAACCACACAACATGCACGTGGTGAGATATTGCCACATAAGCAGACCGGGCAAGTGAAGTGAACAGCCTAAATGGTGAATTTGGTCTTTGATATTTCTGACCTTTTATTGTATCAATGAGAGCAATATAGGCTCATCAGAGGTATACACACAGTCAAGTGAACTTACTCCAGGAAAAAAGTAGTAATGAAAACTGGAAAATAACAGAGAAATATATGAAGATTTCAGAACAGGTAGTAGAAATAATTTCTTTTCATAGTTTTCTCCCTAAATTCTTTTTCATTCTACATTCCAATTGCTTTTCAAGGCCAGTGATTTAACTGTCCTCATTTTAATCAGGAGAAACATCAAAGTCCTACGATGAAAAGAATTAATTGGGTAGCTATTTACCTCTTTGTCATTCCTACCAGTGAATCTTCTATGTCAGAATAATGTGTTGCTTGAATTGTTGACTAGTTTTCCTTAACTAGCCCACAGGGGTATTTTTTGGTATATGCAGAACATTACTCACACTGTACATAACTTAATTATTAATGCAACAGACTTTTCCAAACAACTGTTTATAAACACAAGTCATTCTGTTATTACTCCAAGGGCAACATACCAGATTTTGCTCTAAACTGCATTGGCAAGTCTTTTCCTCTTTCGAAATGTGTGGAGTCATTATAAATTTGCACCGGAGAACCTGAAAGTAGGGTTTATCCCACTGTACAGCATAAATAAAGCTGTAGTATGGACATGATCCCTGAGTCAGACATGTGCAAGTTAGTATACACACAGGCACAGCGCACAGAGCTGCCACTGCTACGTGTGATATACCCTGACATCGTGCTGCCAGTGGTGCTAACTCACAAGAAAAGCTTTGGCGATCCATGCCTGGATCGTACAAGACTGGTGGATATATACATAGACAACTATGCATCTGTACCTCTTTTATAGAAAAAAGGGAAAGTTCAGGTCACCATTTTCTCAAGAGCCTAAATATTCAACTATGAAAATTTGTTTGAGGACTGGGAAACTAGGGACTGAGCAAATCTGCGTTCAGCTGCATGCAAGTGAACGGACTTTACGAGCCAGACACTCCCTCCCTGTCATATGTTCCTTGTCTGAGAATGGAGTCTAATATAATTGATTTGAGTAACTCTTTTAAGATCTTAAATTAACTGTAATAAATTTAAGCTTCTACTTTCGGCGTGTAGTTTTGAATCACATCCAAGATAGATACTTCAAACAGTGAAAATTATCCCTGCAAACCCTGCTCCCCCACCCCCAAAGGTCTCTTTCTGAATGAAAAAGATAACAAATCTCAGACTTTTTATGGTGGAAAAGTCTCCTCCACACCATGACCAAGACTGTTGACACTAGAATAATTTGGTTTTATTCTGTTACAGCAGCAATAGTGGAAGAGTTGTAGTAAATGGACCTCAAAATTGTTACCATTAAGTTAATTTAGACACAATAATGTGGTTAAAATTTTTTTAGTTTGATAACTTTAACCTAGCCTATGTTGCTCTAGCAATCACGACAGAGAAAGGGAAAATGGGAAAATACCCCAATACCTAGAGTTTAGCTGTAATTGATTTGCCTGATGTTAGGTGGAATGAACACAGCAGAACACTATTACACATTCCTCATAAATCGACATGATCTAGCCACAAGCGAGCACAAAAAGGATGCCTTTGCAATAGTTTATTGAAAGAAAAACCCGTTTTCTACATTCACACTACATGAGCAAGTACCGTGGACCAGCAGACACAAGCTGGTGCTGTATGAATTTAAGAGGTGTTTATTTTCGACTACTACTAGTCTGGTCCTGTGGATCGGATGCCCACTAAACAATTGGAGCTTGCCAAGCGCATTCCTGGAACACATCTACAATGTGAACTAAAGCAGGGAAAGTGGGGACAAAAGTGCATTCCTTATGATCAGTGGAGATCCACTCAACAAAATCAGTGGAGTATAGCTCCATGAGCGCTTATTTTTTCCCTGTTGACTGTAGTGAGAGTTTGACATGATGAGCGTATTGTAACTTTCTAAACTGATGAAGGCAAACGCCATTCTCCATCTCAGAAGATGAGGATGCTCTCTAACGGTGTCTAACAGCAATCCCCTGTGTGAGTTCTCCGACATCACTAAATGTAAACTACTTCCTCAACTCTTCTCTTTGTTACATTCAGAATGGTCCCTCTCCTCTACTTCTGTTTTCTGGGAACAGTGGCATACAACCTGCTGGTCCTCTGTCTCAGTTAAAAATGATAGTAGGTTCAAAAATTATAGGGGATGATCTCACCGACAAGAATGCAGAAGGACTGCTCAATCCTCTAAATTTCATTTCTCTAGGAAAACATAGGCTAAAGCATCAAAACCATTACCAAAATCACAGCAGAAGACTCAAAAAAGTAACTACTTTAAGCAAGAAATACCCAGTGCTTTATAAGCTTTGCAGTCAAACCCAGGCTGCCTCACCCAGTGTGTGAGAGCAATGGGACACTAGATTTTTTCAGCTGGAGTCACTAGCTGTTAAGCAAATATCTTTCTTTCAAACCATTCACTTCCATTTTGGTTTTAAGTTACACAGGCAAACAGAGCTAAAAGAACAGGGCTGAAGCAAAGAGGCACTGAAGTTCTGCAAAGGAACAAACCAGAAAAAGGCATTCATTTGTTTTCCCATATATGCACAAACAGAAGTCCAAAAAATAAAAATGGTAATGGTACTTCAAAAGTATTGAGTGTTTTGGGCAGTTTCAATCCTTAAAGATTACTGCGGAGAGAAAGATATTTCCACAGTTATTCTCTGTCAGTATCAGAAATTCCCCTTTATTAAACATGTTCAAATAACAGCTCAGTGTTTCCAAACTTAAAGAAAATGTGAAGTGTTATGTTTTCCACAGAGAAAAAGAGACAAATTTTCTTTTCTGGAATAAGTCATTTTACATTAAGTGAAACAACAAAACCAGAAAAAAACATTAAAAATTAAAAATTGCCAGTTCCATCTGAGAATTGCAGCTACCCCTGGAGGGAGCATAGTCCTGGAAGCATATCCTGCATGGAAAATTGAATTGTTCCTGCTGTATGTTAGAGTTTCATATACCACAGTAAAGGCACTTCTGCCACTTTCCCTTGGAATTAGAAAATATTTTACTGAATGATTCAAAAGTTTCACTGTATTTGGTTTTCCTAAGCATCCGTCAGCAGCAGTTCGTATGTTAGAAGATGATAGAGAAAGCACCTCTTATAAATACATCATTTATGTAAGAATAAAGTACTATGGATTAGTCTGGAAGTAATGACATTAACAAATACTACTGTTATTGAATGAGATGATTTCTTTATCTATCTGTGAAAATAACACAAATTGTTTCCATCAAGGAGCAAACTTTCCTTCCTCAATTTCCAATTTGAAGTTATTCCTAGTGAAGAAGCAAGGACAAAGGAATGCAAGACAGAGACATTCTGACTGCAAATGTCTTAGCTAGGGTGGTACAATTCCATATTGTGGAAAGCTAAACAAAGACAGAAAAAACATGACCTATCCTAAAACTACAAAAAACAGAGCTGCATTATATCTTAATGCCATATTAAAAGTTTAGAAAGCAGCAATGTGTCCAGTGATGAGGGCACTGATAGATTTCATCTGGGATCTTTAGATCTTTAGATTATTACACGCTTTTTCAGAAAGCATCATATGGCTTCTGACCTTTCTTGAGAGAGAAAATGAAGTTTTAATAAAAAGCTTTTAAAGGTGAGATTTTCAGCATGGAGATTTTTACCAAAACAAGCATAAAGAAGATAGCAGAGCAGCCAGTGGCTGCGAGAGGTAAGTATGGCATCAGAGCTCTGGATTTAAGTTCCTGAACTGCTCATACAAATTTGAGCAGCTGCATCACGAGGTGCTGAGGTGCGACTGAGTACTCAGTGCTCCTGAGGTTAAGACATCCATGGGATTACGCAAAGAACTAGTCGTGCAAAGCACGGATATGAATTATATTCTTCTATATCACTGCGATACTGGCCAGACTATTTCCTGGTGGGTCTCTTGGCCTTCAGTTTGGACCAGACATGCCACCTGGTCGATGCATACCAGTTTCTGTCTTTTCCAATAAAGCAAGTTTCACTGGAAAATTCTCAATGAATTCTCACCAAGAATGGCCTCTTTTTTGTCAGACAGATGATGCACCCCACCACCTGTCAACCTTTCCCATACTTTCTGGCTGGTAGCATTTGGTATGAATGCCAATGGGCATCATCTCAACCCTGGAAGGTTTTTATTGTAAACTGAAGCAGGCATCAAGGGTACTCCCACGAATCAAGACAGCATCTGGGAACATTCTTATTAGTGGAGGAGAGAGGTCTGGAGAGAAGCAGCCCATGATCATGGCATTAAGCTTCAGCAGATGCGTACACAGGTTCTGAGGTAGAAATATCGGGTGAAAGCAAACTGGGGAAAATTATGTTCAGATTCCAGTTAGACAGTGAGACACGGAAAGCCACGAGTGCAGCAGCCAGACAGAAAAATGAAGAGACTGTGGTGACATATCTTTTCAGATACCAAAATTGCCTATGAGAGATCAACGTATCCTTTAGGCAATTAACTACGCATGTAAAAGTAGACACAGACACAAGAACAGAATGCAAGTAAAGTGTTAGTCCGGAGATAGACAATCTCTACAGGAGAGTTAGCACTGAACTACCCAGAGCAGCATTAGCACCGCATGAAAACCCGAGGCCATGTTCTCTGGAAAGGGATGAATTAGTGGGACATGTGGTCCCATCACTAGCAACCATCACAGAGAAAACATTGCATGATGCAAGACTAAGTACAATTCGCATTACTGAGGCACCAGCACTCTGCAGCAAGGATAAGGAACAACTCACTAACAGCATTACTAATGACAGAGATACACATCAAAGCATGCCTTCTGGAGACAAGTATTCTTCCTGCTCTACAAAACAGAAAATATATGCAAAATGCAATATCTTTGTTTCTCCTTTGAGAGCATTGAGAATGGCAGACAGTAGAAAATTTTGTGCTTCAGAGCTAGCCATGTCTCAAGGAGCAAACGCCTCAGGAAGTTAATCCCTATGACAGATGAAGCTACAAGATGGAGTTTGGTTTAAAAAGGCAAGGATAAAGCAGTAGTTCCAGAGGACTTGGAAGTCGGCAGAAACGCATTCATCATGTGGAGAAAGAGACATGTCTGAGATGATCTGGGGGAAGAGCTACTTCACAGACAGAAATGTTAAATCATTAGCGTACATAGATCCATGAAAAAAATACAGTACAGTAATCAACAGAACTAGGAGATCAGTGATAGACCTTTTCATTATTAAAAGTTACAGAAATTACAGGATAGCAACAGATTAGTACTCCATTTTCTAGGAAGTGGGCTGAATGGAGGGCAAAACTAAGGTCATAGGCAAAAATACCTGTGATGTTTATAAAGCCTGTCAACTGGTTGTTCTGATTGTGTTGAGATCACCAACACCACGCTGACCAAGAGTTTCTTAATGCTTCTTTGCACTTCCCCATCATCATTTCTACTTGTGTGTGCACAGATTCTCAGCTTATGCACAAATTCAGCCACACACTGTTTTTGATCTTTGAAAGATGTGTAGCAAACCTGACTTGTTGAGACAACAGGCCTCCATGTCCTGTGGTAGAACACAAATCAGTCAGTGCCAATTGGGAACTTACGCACAAATTACTATCTATCTAAGATGTACTTGGAAAGCAAATGAAGACAGAGTTGCAAGACACCTTAGAGTGTCACAGTAGTTATCAAGCACACAAGAAGGGACCTCAGAAAAGGATGCATCGAAGAACAATGTTTCTGTTTCACGGTCTAGCAGAAGAATGAATGATAGAACAAAAAAGCAGTAATTGATAGTGGACCATAATGATCCAGAGATAAAAGGCCAATGTACTCAGGTCAGTAGATCTGGGTACAGTCCTCAAGGAATATAAGAATGCAAAAGCTCAAGCTGCACTGGAACAGAGAACATGGGAGACACATGGCAGATTGCCCTGCACTAGGCAAGGCATGCAATGAAGAGATGTTAGTGTAGTTAGGCCAAGACCACGATCTGCACTTAACAAGAATCTCAACGATCAGTGACACCTAATGCTTCCGATTTTTCTGCAAGACTTGCAAACATCATCAGATAATAGCACACAACAGCAGGAGCAAGCTGGAGGCTACATTAAATAGAACTCAGACAAGCACATAGAAAAGATTTGTAAAACCATGATGGCATAAAGGGAAGGGATGGCTTCCCATAACATCTGCACATTGCTAATGTCTATCACCAGCAAGTCAAGAAAGGCTTTCACAGAGAACACAGAGTAGATACTAAACTAAGGGAACTTGTATGTACAACTCAAATGGAGTGACACAGCCTGGAACTGTTCATTAGTTGCTTCTTAAGCTGTGGAGAGAGGTTCCCTTATGGAAGAGCTCTTCAAGAACTATATACTGAGCTCGTACCAACTCAGTGGGGATAAGTTATAAACAGTATGCAATGAGGACTGTTTATATTTTCTCTGAAAAAGGACTGGCACTAAGATGAGCATTCTCAAAAAACGGCATCTTGGAAACACCTCCAATTCAGCTCTCATACTCCACATTAGTGCCAAGAGAGGATTTTCTCTGGGTCTGTCCATGAAATTCTCAAGACAGTTCTGATGGTCATGTTGGAGGCAGCTAGCACTTTTTGTTCTTCATCCAGAGGTGAAAAAAAAATAGTGTGAGAGCATCCCTTATTAAAACAGACTAAATTATTTATATGTATTTATTAGGATTTACATTACATTAAAGCAGATTTACAGCAACCAAGTGAGAAAATCAGTGAAGGGAGTGCTGACATACAGGCAAATGGTTAAGAAAGTCATCATAAGTTTTTCAAATGTTGGCTGCAGATGTTTGTCTATAAGTAACTGTATTCTTTAACAATCTCTGAATCCTTGCTTGATGAATTAGTTGCTTGCAAAATAAGTAACTGTTCTTAGCGTGCAGCTCCAGGCAGTGTGCAGTGTGCACGAGGGAACCCCAGCAATCAAAACCTAGGCAGGATTTTGATAACAGTAGTCTTGCAATTAGGGACCTAATTTTAATTTATGGTACCTGACTGCTTCTATCAGCCTAAGTGATTTATTCAAAGGTGTATTTGAAGTCAACGGCAAAGTTAGAAACTGAGTTTTGACTTACATGCTAGACCTCTGTGCTGAGGCCATTCTTATGTGACTGAACAGAAGCTGAATTTACCAGATCCATAATCCATAAAATATACGTGGAATAGTGGCCTTGATTATCTTAAAGCAGAGATAAACTCTTTGCCTTTTTTTTCTGAGAGTGACTTCGTTCTATACATCAATTTTAAGTATGTGCTTTTTTTTTTATAGGTTGTGGGGGGAAAGAGGGAGGGAGGGATAGAGGGAGGAAGAGAGGAGGACATCATTAGTTCCCTTTCAAAATTATTTTGCAAATACAGATTTTGCTTTTTTGTACATAGTTTTGATCAGCTTGTAACATCCATTTTGCCTGAGGCTAGACAGTCTTTTCTGGTTACGTAAGGGAGAGAAATGAGACCTACTGGATCTGTAGTGTCTTCATGACCTTATGTCTCTTCACTTTGTGGAAGCTTCTGCCTTTAGGTAACACAAAGTTCTAGAGATGGAAAGCAGAAGGACGGGGAGCCCATCTGTTAGCCATGGGAGCTTCCCCTGTTGACCTCATGTATTTCCAGTTGGAAGTCCAAGGAAGAGTTAATGCCTGCTTCAAACCCTGAGGCACAGACAACTTCACTTCCACTCCACCTGGCTGCAAGTCAGAGCTGCCCGGGGTCTTCGAGTGTGGCAGCCAGCTTGTGTGGCCATGCTGCAGGGACTACACTGGGCACAGTGAAGAACAGGCTCTAAACCGGACCCCTAGCTTTCCTCATTCCTGTAAATCAAAGAATCACAAAATACCTACCTACGTCTAAACAGAAACAAAGGACAATCTCCTGTTGTTATTGAAATTTGACAGAATTATTCCAGAAATGAACTTACGCCTCCACAGGCTACACAACTCCCAGAGAGCATCATCAGTCACTGCACTGAAATACCTCATTTATATACGCAGGTATGAGGTAATTACTACATATTTATTACTTATTATTTTATTATGTGTTTATTTTGGAGAGGCAATAGACTATCTGTAATTAGGTTTGCATCCATTACAAAGCCCTTTTTTAAGCTGTTTTATACCTTTGACTTGCCTTAGCTTGAAAATTACCACATTTATTCTGCAGGCAATGAGGAATGGGTCTTGTTTACTATGAAAAAAATATGTTCTAGTGCTTCAGGTACTGAATTTCAACTCAGAAACAGCAAAAGAAGTTACTTTTCTCACTTAATTAATTAAGAAGGTGAAAAATATGTTTGATGGAGGAATTACATCCGGTTTGCTCAGCTTTGACAAGTTTCCTGTGAAATCACTGTCTCTAAAGCACATGGGCCTTAGTCTACTTCCCATGAGTTCCAAGCCTGTGTGAAGCAAATGAGCATCTGCCTGTTCGCAATCTACCACGAAAACTCAGGGGTTTATGATCTGTTTTCTGTTTGTTTCCCAGGCATCATCCTCTGTCAGATCAATAGGATATTTGGTCAGGAAACAAGGAAATAAACTACCTTTAGTTTGAACTGAAGTACTGCAAGTTCCTTGCTGGAACCCATTGTTGCATTTGAATTGGTGGCCTTTGGTAGAAAAGATTTTATTGCCAAAATTTTGTGCGCCCTTTTCTCATTATTTAAATGCAAAAGCTTTTACCATTAAACAAGGTCCTCCCCTTTTAGAGGTAGAATGGTGAAAAGTAAAACATTTGATTAACACATTCCATAATACAATAGCAATTTCCCACCAGCAAAAACAGAGATAGGACTATTTTTCACAAGAATCATCTTTTCCTGCAATAGCTCATACTTGGTGTTGCCTTTAAACCTATCAAGGGCAAGTCCTTGCAGTCCTCGTGCGATTGGTTTTATCATTCACTGTGTAAATGCAGCTGTTTTTATTTCATTTTGATCTATTCATTAATGAGGAAAAAAGTTTTTTACAAGTTTACGATTTTTGAAAATCCTAACAGTGACAATCATCCCATTGACTTCAAAATTTTTCTGGGTCTAATTTCCTCATTCTGTTTCTTTTCAATACTTTGTAGCCATCCTAAATGAATCTTAAATTTATATAACACCTGAAGAGAAGTGTTAAAAGATCTTTTCCTTGTCCTTTTTTCTTAGGCAATAAACATCTTGAGACTTCACAACAGGTCTCTCATTTGTTTAGTTAAAACACATCTTTATTACCTCTTTCAGCTGACTCCAAAAGATGCAAACATATCGCCATACTAAAAGCTTTTTGGTGTGCCAAGCTCAGAGGAATGAATAGACTCGAAGCTGCCAGAGACAGTCTGAAAAAGTAATTACCAAGGGACTTTCTAGAAGGATTAGTGTCCTTTAATATGCTGATTAATCAGCTTTTAAATAGTGAAGATCCTTGAGGAAGTCTTTCCAAGTAAAGGGAACGCCTTTACTTGCTGGTATGTGATAATGGTATTTGAAAAACCAAAAGTGGTTAATGCCTGAAGTGTATGTAATTGTACAAATAGAATTATTTTCAGAAAGGAAAAAGTGCTTAGTAACATATTTATTGTCCACTTATACTCTGGCTGAATACTTTATTTAGGGGTTTACTTGTTCTCCCAGGAGCAGGCAACAAACATCCCATGGCCTTCAATGAGAGCGAGTGCAGCTGGGGGCTGTCGCCCCCAAGGACACCCGCACGGATCATGGATCGATGACATCCACACGGATTGCGGATCGACACTACCCACATGGATCGTGGATTGACAACATCCATACGGAGCTACTTTGTGCTTGCACAGATCCTCGTCGGCTCCATCGAGCCCCTAAACCACACCTTATTGGGGGCATTCAGCATCCCAAATTGCCTTGCACTCCGCGAAAGTAAGTGCTCACAGGCCTGCTCTTTGGTGCTCTAATTAGTGCTGGGCATTGGAAATGGCTCCTGAAATCTTCTTGTGATCTCTCAGTGGAAGGCAACCGCAAAAAGCAAATAAATAGCAGCTAAATACCTTTTTAAAAGCCCAGTTATAATTATTATTCAATGTAACACAGGAACACTCTGCCTCTTTCTTACAAGTAAACATAATTATTTGCAAAGACTTCTTAACTTTTAAGTGGCTTGTCTCACCCACGTCTTTATACAAATTTAATGAAAGGAAAATGTCAAATGTTCCGTTGGGTGAAACAAGATTGAGTCTTTTGTCTGTGCTGTGTGGTAAGCTCAGAAGTCTACTTCCCTGATCTTTAACTTGTACACCTACTTTTGTGCTAATTTTCTTGCCTTCTAAGTATTCTCCTTTATTGCAATCTAAATTTCAGGGTATGATTCACTATATATATTAACTTTTTGCACAATTAATCTCCTTCAGAAAACATACCCACAGCTCTCATGCCTTTGTGTGACTTTAGATATGGGAGTAGCCTGCTGGAATTAAAAGCTCACTCGCACTTTTAAAATTAAGCATACATATAACTGTTTGTAGAACGGAGGCCTAAATTACGGCATCTCTATTTCTAATATCTCCAGGTTGCATTCATTATTTGCTGCCCTCTCCTGTGTCTATAGTCTATCAATTGCAAAAATACATAAACGTCTTTTTGCCCATCCTTAGAGATCACAAATGAAGACAACAAATGCATCTTTCGACAACCTACAGGACACTTCTCTCCAGTGTCTCCTCAGACCCTTTCTTGGTCTTTCTTGAAGTTCCCAGCTGAAAATCTGATCTGTGACAGATCCATTAAAAAAAAAACCAAAACCAACCAACAACAACGACAAACAAATCAGAATCAATGGTAGTGTCTTGAGTGCTCTACTTCAGTTCCTAGAATGGACCAAATACATTCCCAGAATAATTCACCAAACCCACGGCAGCTATAGCACTGTATTTAAGGTCACTGTCAGGCACTAGGAGATACCACTGTTCTATTAACTAAGGGACAGAACAACATCTTTCTGATAGGGAGAGATGCCCAGTCTTTTCTTTCATGGGGAGAAATGCCAGCCTCTTTAAAGCCACGCAATAAAACTCCCATTAGCTTCAGTATTATCCCCCTTACTTGATGCTTATTTACTGTATACGTGGCAATAACATATATTCCAACTTTAGCATCAAAGAGACTTAAAATTGCAGTTGTATAACAACTTGGTGAGTTTGAAAGAGTGAAGCAAAGGTTCCTTATTTGGGAACTTCTAACGCCTCAGCAGAGCTGATGTTCCTATCAGTGCTGCAAGTCACAGAACCCTGTGGGGTGCAGCAGGATTTGCAGGTTTTCCTGCCAGGCTGTGGAGCCTAAGGCTCCCATAGGTAGTCTTAGTTGAAGGCTGTGCTAGCTGTGCTTGGAACCTACTGTAGTCCTTCTAAAAACGCACACAGTACATGAAGTTAAATATCATGTGCACAGAAAGTTAAAGTATGTATAAAATATATTTGTGTGTATATGTATATATACAGATGTGTGTATATATGAATTTACACATGCAATACAAAAATGAAGGTCTGACCATTAACTGCACGTAATTCAAATCAAGAAAGCAGGGTAAAAAATGCGCACTAAAGAACTGCAGTATACATGCAAACTTTGTGGGTTTAGACAAGCTCCTGCAGCGCTAGAAATGGAAGAAGAACTTAAAGTACAAGCACTGATGGATGCTGTCTGGTTTGCTTTCAACTGTTTTTCAATTTTTGAGCCCTTATACATTTTTTTACTGCAGTATGAACATCTGTCAGGCTTATGAAAATGAGCGTGTTTTTCTTGTACTGCAGGTTCCGTGATCATTAATATCAGCTCTGTGCGTTACTGGAGTAAATGGAAGCGCACGTTGGAGCCAGATCAGGTGTGAATATGCAACTGCATTCTGCCAAACTGGACAGCATGACGTTCAGTGCTATCTTTAAGATCTTATGCTA
>VZSC01017631.1:426209-437013 GCA_013398225.1 Steatornis caripensis | reverse complement strand
GTATGATTCACTATATATATTAACTTTTTGCACAATTAATCTCCTTCAGAAAACATACCCACAGCTCTCATGCCTTTGTGTGACTTTAGATATGGGAGTAGCCTGCTGGAATTAAAAGCTCACTCGCACTTTTAAAATTAAGCATACATATAACTGTTTGTAGAACGGAGGCCTAAATTACGGCATCTCTATTTCTAATATCTCCAGGTTGCATTCATTATTTGCTGCCCTCTCCTGTGTCTATAGTCTATCAATTGCAAAAATACATAAACGTCTTTTTGCCCATCCTTAGAGATCACAAATGAAGACAACAAATGCATCTTTCGACAACCTACAGGACACTTCTCTCCAGTGTCTCCTCAGACCCTTTCTTGGTCTTTCTTGAAGTTCCCAGCTGAAAATCTGATCTGTGACAGATCCATTAAAAAAAAAAACAAAACCAACCAACAACAACGACAAACAAATCAGAATCAATGGTAGTGTCTTGAGTGCTCTACTTCAGTTCCTAGAATGGACCAAATACATTCCCAGAATAATTCACCAAACCCACGGCAGCTATAGCACTGTATTTAAGGTCACTGTCAGGCACTAGGAGATACCACTGTTCTATTAACTAAGGGACAGAACAACATCTTTCTGATAGGGAGAGATGCCCAGTCTTTTCTTTCATGGGGAGAAATGCCAGCCTCTTTAAAGCCACGCAATAAAACTCCCATTAGCTTCAGTATTATCCCCCTTACTTGATGCTTATTTACTGTATACGTGGCAATAACATATATTCCAACTTTAGCATCAAAGAGACTTAAAATTGCAGTTGTATAACAACTTGGTGAGTTTGAAAGAGTGAAGCAAAGGTTCCTTATTTGGGAACTTCTAACGCCTCAGCAGAGCTGATGTTCCTATCAGTGCTGCAAGTCACAGAACCCTGTGGGGTGCAGCAGGATTTGCAGGTTTTCCTGCCAGGCTGTGGAGCCTAAGGCTCCCATAGGTAGTCTTAGTTGAAGGCTGTGCTAGCTGTGCTTGGAACCTACTGTAGTCCTTCTAAAAACGCACACAGTACATGAAGTTAAATGTCATGTGCACAGAAAGTTAAAGTATGTATAAAATATATTTGTGTGTATATGTATATATACAGATGTGTGTATATATGAATTTACACATGCAATACAAAAATGAAGGTCTGACCATTAACTGCACGTAATTCAAATCAAGAAAGCAGGGTAAAAAATGCGCACTAAAGAACTGCAGTATACATGCAAACTTTGTGGGTTTAGACAAGCTCCTGCAGCGCTAGAAATGGAAGAAGAACTTAAAGTACAAGCACTGATGGATGCTGTCTGGTTTGCTTTCAACTGTTTTTCAATTTTTGAGCCCTTATACATTTTTTTACTGCAGTATGAACATCTGTCAGGCTTATGAAAATGAGCGTGTTTTTCTTGTACTGCAGGTTCCGTGATCATTAATATCAGCTCTGTGCGTTACTGGAGTAAATGGAAGCGCACGTTGGAGCCAGATCAGGTGTGAATATGCAACTGCATTCTGCCAAACTGGACAGCATGACGTTCAGTGCTATCTTTAAGATCTTATGCTACGGGTTTTTTGAGCTATGGACGGATCAATTCTGATCCACCACAAAGTTAAACCAGTGGGGGGAGACAACATTTGAACCAGCAGAGTTTCAAGGACAAAGATGCCTATGGAAAAAACACTGAATGCCTTTGAAGAAGCAAAGTGAGGTCTTTTAAGTTCAAGGGACTGTGATGTTTCTAGTCTCAGACTCAGTGCCCAAAACCTGGATTTACCACCACATTAAATGAGATTCTTCAGGCCACAATTTCTTTGATATGTTGTTTTTAGTGGTAACAACTCGCTTAATGTGCACCCAGGACCCCTGATGCCTTGCCGCTTTTTCCCTCATCCGTATTATGGCACCTGGCATCATTTGTGGGGCCAAATGACAAACCAAGCGAATGAACCAGGCCAGGTATAAAAATATCTCCAACAAGAAATCATGATCTGGCTTCCTTTACGGCACCACAAGCAGCTGTGCTCACACCGTGGAAAGGGTGGTAGGGGCAGGTCTGAGCAAGCAGCATGCTGGATGGGAAAATTTGAAGCCACCGCTGCTTGAGAAAATGGTATGCGGAACCCTTCACGGGGATACTCTGTGTGCACTGCACTCCCTCATCCTCCCCACTTGAAAAGTTGCCCATGGGTATGAAAAGGCCCTCAGGCCACAGGCCAAGGGCTATTCAGGCACATTTGATTTGCTGAAGGAGTAACGCTAGAGATAGTTTTGGGCCACTCGTGCTTACAGCTTGCAGCTATAATAACTTTCCCATCAACTGCCGTCAGGTCCGCTGTGCCAGAAGTCTGTACACTTAGATCCTACTTCATTAAGAGGTCCTGTTCAGGAAGGGTTCTCACCATCTTCCCCACCAGGCTTTCGCTTTAGCGTCCAAATCTTCTTAAATACATGCTGGATTGCTCTTCTGAACCAGGGCTTTTTACACTAGTCTCTTACAGCTCTGGAGATCAGTGTACGCCACTAAACAAAGGGTTGTTTGCATTTGCAGAGTAGTCAGTAGTAGCTTCTTTGGTAGAATTATTCATTTGGGCGAGCTGCTCTAATGTATTTTATAATTAAATATATACTTGATTTAAAAACACCTGTTTAAGAAAATAAACTAGAGAATGAAGTATTTGGAAAGCATCAGAATAAGTTTAAGAGATTTAAAATGCAAAAGAAGTCAGGCAGCCATAGTTAATTTTTTTTAAAAAATCCTACCACTTCAACTGCTGCCATTTCTTAGACAATGACAGGCATTCAAAAGCCATGTAAGAGATTATGGTTTTAGTTTTAACTCTGAATGCCCTTTTCTTGTTGATTTTACTTTAACATATTTTATGGTTTATTTTTATGACACACAGCCATATATATGTGTGAAAAGCACGTTTATTTATAATTTAAGAGATTGATGTATATACGAACTGAAATATACACAAGGCTAAGTTTCTTGGCTAGATCTCTTTTGATACTATTTTTAAATTGTATTATTTTACTAATAAGAGGCAACTCCAAGGATTTAACATTGCCCTGGGAGAATTATAGTCTCTGAGGAACACATTGCTCACAGATGGTGAAATATCCGTCACTGAAAATTTCAGCACTTTTAATTCCATCTCAGTGACATCAGTGGGATAACTGAAATATTACTCACATGTGGTACTCGGTGAGCATGTGTATGATTTTATTAAAACTTTAGGAAAGTAATTTTGTGTTTACTATTAGCATTTTTTTTCTAACAAAAATTCAGAATGAAAAATATTAGTGTGGGTAACGTCGGGTATTAGTGGCGGAGTTTTTTTCATTCTGATTAAAAGAAGATGCCATTTTCCCAAAGTTTAAAATGATCAGCAAACCTCTTCCTGTTTACTTCAGTTTCTAGCTTTTGTTTCACAAAATTGGGAAATTCATACTGCGGAAGAAGCTTAGCCAACCTTATGGAGGCTTTTCTGATTATAAATCACTCAAAGGCTAACTCAATTATTGAGTGTCTGCAATTCAATGAAAGCTATGGTTTCTTACTCATTGTAGCCAGACTTGTGCCCAACCTGATCTCGTGGTAATACCGCTTTGATTTTGACATTGTTCATGTGGGCCAAGGCACATAATAAAATTGTGGCACTGTGTCTTCTTAACCACCTAGGAAGTGGTAGGAGGCTGACACTGTTGCTGATTTCTCTCTAGAAGGTTGCTTTTTCTACTGCTAAGGTCAGCACGGTCCAAAGCTATTTGCCATGTAGCACTGCTAAAGCACTGCACCCTTTTATCCTGTTCATTTCCTCTTCATAAACTGCCACAGCAATAGAGAACACAGCTGCAAGGAGAGTCCCTGAACCAGAAGTTTCTTGTGTGGAAATGACAGCACACAACGAGAAAAGTATTTCAAGATTCAACACGTGCAACTTTAATATTGCACTGCTAAATATTTCCTTTGATAGATCAGAGACTGTAGAGTGCCCAGTGAAAGGGAGCGGTGAGTGAGAGGAGATGACAAGGCTGCAAACCTGGGAGGGAAAACAACAAAGGAAAAACTGCACAACAGACAACAATCATGGAAACGTGTGCTGGTGGTTGTCTTGGCTTACCCTGGCAGAAAACCCACTTGAGAAAGTCATTGAGGGCCAAGCGAAGCGTCATGGCCATCAGTAAACAGGCAAACCTCAGTCTCCTAGTGTTAGCTAGCAGGTAACAGAACTATTTGGAAGGTGACATTTGCATTTCAGAGGCAACAAACCATGTTGCCTGAAGTCGCCGTAAAAAGTTTTGCTTGCATAAGATTCCCCAAAAGTGTCAGAGCCATGAACAGGACTCATACCAGTATCCCTCGCTGTTTCTCCCAATTCCATATTAACAGGATCAACACCAAGCACATGTTGCAGACCGTGGTTCACCCATCCTGCCAGCTGGTGCACAGTGTTGGTGTTTGCTGCAATTCCTGCTGGGCTACAGCTGGCGCCCAGCCCATCCACATCAGCAGGCTGTCTTTGCTGCCGTCTGATCCAGCCTGCTCTTTGATGCTCTGGCTCAGAAAGTCAGACTTTATTGGCAAACATGGCTATTGTGAGCAACCACTTGAGCAGCTGTGGAAGTGGCGCAATATTTGTTTGGCCAACTTCTCATCAACACAGTGCTTGCTTATACTTTTTAATACAATAATTGGGAAAGCAACAGGCAGCAGACAGCAGAAAGGGCGTAGCGAGTCCAGATGATACTATGGGCTTCTATGACTCCCTGGTTTCCTGATGACGGCAATGGGATAGCTTTGTGCAAAATCTCAAGTGCTGCTTGCTGTGCAGCAACACTGGGTATTCATTTTGTGAGAGCTGTAAACTGTGTCCTCCTAAGCCTGCTACCAGCTTTCTGTAGAGCTCTCCTCCCCACTCCATTCCTCTCCACTCCTCTCCTTTTATATCTGACCCCAAAATGGGATGTAGTACTTCAACCAGAACGTTATTTCTTTCTCTCACATAGAAAACTCCAACTGACATAGCCCAAAATGCCTTCTTTGATGTTTCATTGTTGACACATACTTATTTAATTTGTAATGCACTACTAGATCCTTTTCCACAGGGTCCTCATTTTGTATTTGTATACGATACTTCACTCAAGCACAGCACTTCCACTTTGTTTTACTAGATCTTATAAGATTTAATCTGTTAACAAATCCTTAATACAACTTGTTACACCAGTAGACAACAAAGCAAAATATTAGAAGGCTATAATAAAATTAAAAACTACAATTCATATTTGTAAGAAATTTTGCTTATTACTATTACAACAATATTTGAAGTACCCACAACTGAAAAAGTTTGAGAACTGTGTACACGTATTAGTCTATTTAACTATTTAACGTGTATGTTTGAAGGCACAGAGTGGGAATCATCTAAAAATCCAGGGTCTAGTCTAAACTAGGCATAAGGCTCGCTCTAGTCACTGGAGAGGGAGAAAATCCTCCAGAGGCTGATTCGTTTGGAAAGCCTTGATTGTTTATTTTAGAAAGGTAGTAATCACTCTCTGGATGGGTCTTTCTCCGCTGACTACAGAAGAAGCCAAGACAACTGCTTTAGAAGAGATACCAAACTTCCAAATTGCTAAAATTACACAAGGTGAATCCCAGCTGCAGCTTGTTCCCATGCCTGGAACACAAAATCAGACCCAAATTCTTCAAAGATTTAGGCTCCAACTCCCATTGATTTCTCACTGTGAAATCCTTTCAGCCATGGATTTCAATGAGAGTTATAGATCTAACCGTGGTGAATACTTAACGTCCGGGGCCTCAAAATATCTCAACAAATCTGCCCGTGAGGATTTAAGCAGATACAGCCTTCAAGCACCTAGGCCTCTCCTCGGGCAGAAATTTCCATCCCCGATGAAGAAGGGACCGTGTGTCCATGCTTCAGGTACAGTAACCCTCCACCCCAAGGAAGGGGAGGGTGAAAGAGCTGGAGATATCACCGTCTGGGAGAGCCACAGCTAGATTCGACAGAGCACCTCTTTCGGATTCCCTTTTTTTGGCCACTTCTTGATCTTTATTACCGCAAAACATTTACTTGTTTTAAAAGATTATTTAAAAAACGCCTACAAACTAAAACAACGAGTAGAACAGACCTGGCAGGTGTTTTATTACAGTAGCACCATCCTAGAATTACATCTACTTATTTTTATTCAAATTGACAACATTTCAGCTTGAGTGTTCCCTAATGACATAAAACTAACTCTTCTTTTTTCCTCTTTGAAGTTACATCATTGTAGATGTTGATTGTTTAATTGTCCTTCCAATCATGCACTTAACTTCCCACTTCGCCCCATGCAGGACATGACTTGAAGACATTAAGAACCATCACGAATGTGGATTGCCTTAGGATGTTTTAAGTTTATTTGTAATGGAGGCAAACACTCTGTGTTTGGATGAATTCTATAAAAGCTGAACATTTTCTGCCCTAGGCAAAGTTTTCAGAAAGAGTTCGTACGGTTTTTCTGGTTGTAATCAGAGCATTCAAATTATGCATAATTTGGTTTTCATTGTTTCAGTGTTGGATCACATATAGTCAAGTATAATTACTACCAAAAATAAATTTCTGTACGCACCTTGGGATATTCACCATGGACTTATGACACACTAGAAGATTCACAATTACTAGGAAATTATTTAAGAACATTTTATTGTTTTCCTCAAACGCAAGTGAAATTGCAATGGTTAATCATAGGAATTGAAATAAATGGTCATGAAGTGTTAAGTGCTATTATAAACTAAAAGTAGTATCAATTGCTATACCCAATGGGCAGAAGAAAAAGAGGGTGGTAAACTTTCGCATTTAGTCATTTCCATGAAAAATACTCCATATTGGATGAGATTCCTGTTTACACATACAAAGTGAAGAAGTGAAAAGGGTCTTCTGCATGCACTAGGGAACTCTGGTAGGACTCCAGTAACTTCCAGACAGGGTGCCTGAGGCAAAACCTTCTATTGCCTACTGCAAGCTATTTTGTGTATGCAAGCAGTCTCCAAAAACCCATGTCCTGCTCCACTTTCGTTTTTTAAGCAGGATGGGTCTCACTGGTTCATCCCTCTTCAGCTGTGGCTTCAGAAAAAGTTTTGTTAGCCTTTTTTGGTTTTGTTTTTTTTTTTAACAGATTACAGGGAACCTGCAATAGGGAGCGATGATCTTGAGAGGATGAACTCTTCATTTCCTTCTTCCAGATAGTCCTAAACGTCTCCTTTGACTAGAAATAAAATGGAACTGGGAAGGTTTAGGAACAAATAGACAGGACATTAATTCTGCCGCTTCTCCTACAGGGCCATTTACTGATAGGAAAGTGGATAGAGGGGCCATCGATTTCTATCTCACTCTGTCAGAATTGGAGATGTGTCAGAGCATAAGCAATGTTGTTCTGCTCTGCTTCTGCTTTTAGCTGCTGAACACTACCCAAATCACTTTATTTACCCATGAAAAGTAGAAAATCCAAAACGAATACTAGACACAGATTTGGATTACCTGGTGATCCAGGAGTACATGGGGAGACTCAACTCCCAGGGTGGCCTTAATGAACACAACCATTTAGTAGATGTAACTGTTCACTCCTTTTGACCTTCTGACATAAATCCTGCAGGTATGACCATACATAACTACATACCACTATATGTAATTGTCTCTTGTAGTGGCTTGAGACTCCTTTGAAAACTGGCTACAAAAACTCAATTTAGATTAATCTGTGACAAGTTACTAATGTTATTAAAGATGTTCTAAATTTAACTCAGAACAGAAAATGTACAGTATCTTAATTTAGTTTTGCTTAATTTAGCAATAGGTAAATTACTTTTAGTAATCTGCTAAAACCAGACTGATTTGAGGTTGACCTTTTCTGGAGGTAGGTTACTTGAAAGCAGTGCCTGATTTCAGTGCATTAATGGTATGTAAAAAAATCATACTTAGACAGCTCCTGGGTGTGTCTTTTGCCTGAAGTGAACGCATATTTTAAACAACGTATGTTTGGACTTGAATCTGTAAACCTGTGTTTATCTGATTTAAAATAATGAGGGACTGAAAAAGACACCATTAGAGCCAACCAGTACCATCCCAATTAAGGGTCTACACTTCACTCTGCAGCCTCCTTTCCTGCACACCCAACTCACCCAGACTACTGTGCTCTGTACGTCTGATGGAGGAAACTAATGTCACAAGCCAAACAGAGAGCTTGAGGGTCTAGTTTTTGTAAAACTTTTCTCTGCAGCCGTGCTTCCCTCCTCAACAGCATCCCCTCAGGCTGACCTATATTCAGGCTGCCATGGAAAGGGCCTGTCTTTGCACAACCACCATGAATAAGCCCTCTTCCTTGTGCAGCTACATGGAAAACAGAACGTGGGAATTATTCCAGCTCAGAACTAAAGGGGGAGTGTGTTATTATTTTTGACCGGGTTTCAGTCAAATCAGTCCCTTAATCCTGTTGAATATGCGTTTACACTAATACCGATGCCAAACAAGGGTCAGCAGAAATCCCTTGCTACATGTGGAAAAGAGGGTAGAGGAAAGCGAGACTTCTCCTTTTGATACAAGCTTACTTAGGGCAGATATAGTCCAGCCAAACCTGAGAAGGAGACGTTTGTATTTGCTGATGTGCAATCATGGTGCACTCTTATCCTAAAACTAAGGATGAAGAGACCCCTGGGCTTGGGGGCTGCCAGCTCTTGCAGCGTTTGTATCTGATGCGGAATCGGTCCCTGAGAGTTCTGAAGAGAGCAAATCTCCCTGTGGGAAGAAAGGCTTTCTGTCATGGGCTCTGAAGTACAGCATATAACCATTTCAGAATTCATAATGTAATCAGTTTTAAAATGTTTTATTGAGTATTCTGAGAAGCTGCAAAGACAAATGGATTAATTTTCTGAATTGATTCACCTTGCTTAATTTAAAACAGCTTGTATTAGCACTAAATATGCATTAGATTTTTCTAAGGGCACAGTATTCTATGACTGCTTGAGTGGTTTTCAAAATTACAAACACAGAAGTTCTTGCCCTTTTCAACATTTTCATCTTTTTTTCCGCTTTCATTTCTCAGACTCTCTCTTGTTCCATAGTTCATATAAGCACTGTGTATATTATTGACCGCTAAAATAAAATAAGTTCAAAATGCTTATTTTCTATTTTTTTCTTTCCCTTGGATGTTAAAACTGTCAGCTTAATGATTCTGTTGCCAGTTGCCAACACCCAAGACGAGCTCACTTCCCCCAACTAAGATGCCCTTTGCTGTGCACCCTGGGAACTGTAGTACAAGGCTTAGTTACTTTAAATCCATGTTAATTTTAGTAAGGTGCTCAGTAATTCTCTGGAGCAGCATAAGCATCAAGGTCTTCCTCTTGAATGTTTTATTACTTTGCAAAAGTAGCAAGTACAGCATATTTTACCGAAATACAAACAACGTTTTCAAGTGTCTCTCTCTTAGTATGACCGTGTGAAACAACTGGACAGATAGAGCAAGTGTTGGCACCTTTGAAACACAAGGAAGCTTTCCCACCAGCTTCAGTGGGAACAGGTACGGGCTGATAATGGACAGTTTTGAAAACCTGAACTTGGCACTGTCCTACTGGCTATTTAGAACAGCTCAGTTTTTCACAGGCTTTGTTAATCTAATGCAAATCCGACGTGTTTGAAAGGAAGAAAATGTCTGCAAAGAAAGTGAACAATTATGAGTCGCCAATGCTGACAAGACAGTTTTGATTTATAACATGTAAGTGAGAGTAACCTGTAAATATATGCCAATCCATTTTTATCCTGTATTTTGTTTGCTTGCTTACTTGCTTGCTTTTACGTGTGGAAAAGATGCGTGTTCCTGCAGTTCCTGTTTGTTTTCCAGCAGTAATTTCTGTAAGGAACACCGTTGGTCAATGAAGCACAAGATGACAAAACACTGCACAGTGCAGCACACCCTACGCACCTGAAACAGTCGTGTCGGCAGCGGCACGTGAATGTTTGTAGCCGTCCAGGACTGGCCTCCTTGGCTTGCAAATTCATGATTACTGACTTAAAACAAAATATAGTTTCGTTTCTTTAATTTAACCTGTGTCCTGAGACACACACGGGAACAACAAAAACAGGGACAAAATTTCAGCCTTACAAGTCTTGATTATTGGAGCTGTCAGGCTTTTGAGGCTCTGGGTTCCCAGTCTGCAATCTTTCAGGTGAAATGTACAGGCACAAAGGTGGGAGAGAAAGCACAGCGCCCGTGCACAGTCTGACTGCCGCTGCTGCTGCCGGGAAGCGGTGTACGAAGCTTGCAGTAACTGAATCCATCGCAGGGTCCAGGCTTACATATGGAACTTGAACAATAGGTATTTACTTGAATTACACAGATTACCTCAGATATGTGGAATCTGTGCGCCCTGCCCACTTCCCTGAACCTCTGGAGCTGGGATCCTGTGGGGAACATAATGGGCTTAATTACGGCGTCTGGACTCACCGTGCAGGACCCGGAAGGCAGGAGTTAACCTCACCTCCCCTTTAACATGCCGGTGACCCCATGCTTGGCTGGGAACCTGCTGGGGCCTCTGGAACAGCTTCTGGGTTGCCCCGAATCGTGCTACCCAGCTCGGCGGCACAGGGAAATCCCGCACGGGCCGGGCCTGAGCGCCCTCGCCTTCGCGCCTGGGCCCGCGGGCGCTGAGCGAGGCTCATGGCACCCGGGGCCCGCTGCCCGCTCCCTCCCAGCCCCGGAGAGGCCGCGGCCGGCAGCAAGGGCCCACAG
>VZSC01017631.1:411471-425156 GCA_013398225.1 Steatornis caripensis | reverse complement strand
GTTTGAAACCTGCGTCCCTGGGGCGGGCTGCGGCCCCGGGAGGTGCGGGCGGTGAGCGCCCGGCCTGAAATCGGGCCCGGGAGCGCTGCTCGGTGTTTTGAGAGCGGGAGGAAAAAAGTTCTGATGACTTTCTTGGAAAACGTGCAGTCATCGTCAAGTCAGTATTGATTTGAGTGTCGGGAAAACCGGTCTCGGTTTTATTTCCGCAGTTCTTCGCCGTCGTTCCCTGGTAGTTTTGGGTTTGATGGTTCTGTTGACGCCGGAGCTTGCCCAGCTCTGTCCGGTGGCAGGGATTCCTTGAATCCGCAGTAGCGCGTACTGAAACGCCATCTGTGGAAAATGTACTTTCAGTGACAAACTTTTATGGACAAAGCGTAAGTTATGGGAGCTTTCTAAAAGCCTGGAAATAGCTAAGGGAATTTTCACATTCGTTTTTAATCTCTTGTCACTCAAAGATCTTCTATATTAGTCGTATTAATTTTCTGTTACACTTCCAAAGCAGATTGAGATAAGGACTTTAAAGTAAACAGGAAGACTTTCAATTAGTTGTGGCTAATTCTGTTCAATTGCCTCGTCTGGAGGTCATGCTGCTTTACTCATGAAATGTGGATGGCTGTATTGACACCATATGGAACTGAACATAGGAATGGCTCTGGGAGGTGAATATTTCCAGGAGTGGTATAGGAAAGTGTGAGGGGAAAGACACTTTTTTTTTTTTCTTTTGGCTTATGTGATTGAAGCATAGGAATCAAATACCGGATCTGCTTTACATTTAACAACTGGCTTTGCTTCCTATTAAATTTCATTCCTCCTGTTCTTTTGAACTATTTCAGTACGCTAACAGAAGTTTTCTGACAAAACCTAAGGTTTTTCTGCTAAGAAGCTAAGCTTCGTAGCTGAGTTTCTTAGCTTACCTTACGTTAGCACTGTTAAGTGTGCTCAGGTGTGACAACATGCTAAACAAAAAAACAAGGGGTAAAAATCGCAGTACTTTCATGTTTAGAGTTGCTTTAAAAAGTGTTTTTTGCATTACCAGTAATCCAAATTTGTCTTTTCCACTTAGGTTGCTGAGAGACAATAAAACACATTGCAGGGCTTTTTTTGTTAGCACAAGGGAAGTTTTTCTAATTAGAATTCCCTTGGTAGTGTAAATTGTCCTTATGTAAGTTCACATTCCTTTAAGAGTGTGAGAAAATAAGTTCCACTTGTATAAATAAGCTTTGGTCTGTTGTAAGAAACCCTGCTGTGACTACTCATTGGACAGCTGTGTCACTCGCTCTTAAGCTCACAGGAGTACATCTTTGTAGGTGTCAACCAAACCATGTGGTCTGGCTGCTTTTGTGTAAATATTTCTTTTGTTTGTGTCAATGCCTTAGAAGTACCCTGTTCTTTCTTCCTTCCCCTCTTAATAAGAGAGCGAAGAAGAGTGCAGCGGTTGCCTGTTACCTCCAGCCACCCCAGTACTTGGGATTGCGCAATCTGTCAGATTGTACTGCCTTTCAGTTTTACATACGCAAAAAAGATTTGACTAGCTTGGATTATGGTTGCAACAAACTTTGCACTTACAAATTGTAAAAGACTGTTTATTAATTTTATTGGTATAACTTTACTATGTTTTCCATGGAAGTCCATAGCGGGTATAGCCAAAGGCTAGTAGTTTAATTGCAGGCTTTCCAATCCTCTTCAGAAAACAACTACTATTACACCATGTTCTCAGCCTATGCAGGCGAGATCTCCCAAGCAGCAGAGGGAAAGCTCTTCTGCCTGAGAAGGTCTAGGCCTGCGTCAGGCTTTATGCCTTCCTTTGCCCAGCTCTCTACTTGGCCATATGGAGAGCGGGCTGGGTGAAGTTGGTTTTCTGAAGTTCTGTTTTACTCGTGCATTTTCTGTGCAATAAAATGGGTGAAATAAAATGAGACTGTCTAATATGGAAAGGCTGCGTGACCTCAGAGTGGACAAGGAGGGAAATAAAAATGAGCCTGAGTGCTGAGTTATGTCCCCTTTTTTTTTGGTGGCAAGTGTGAGGCTATTGCTTTGTATGGAAGTGGCTTCATAAAATGGGGTGCAAAACAGGCTGTAATTGCCAGCTTTACTGTTATTTTAGCCAAAAATACCATCTTCTGTAACCCTGCCTTCACAGAAGATAACAGTCCACTGAAAACTGATAAAAACTTGTAATGGCTTTGTGTACAAATAGTTTTGAAGTTAGATTTCGATTTGCTTCCAGGATGTGTGTCCCAAGATTGCAAGAATGTGGCTTTGTTAGAGCTGGTGTAGCAGAGCTGGAGTCTGAGGGAGGGAAGGAGGGAGAGAGAAGACTGTTGAGTGTTGGCCAGTGTCCTGCGTTCGTGCAAGCTCCCGGTGGCACTGCTGTACCCCTAGCCAGGTTCACCAAGGAATGCTAAAACTGCCGGTGGGGCAGGAGGGAAAGTCTGAAAGATGGTTTTCACTTGTGTTTGTATTACATCTTTAGTATTTACATTTTATAAATCCTCTAGTTCTCTACCAGAATTGCCAGAAAAAAGGGCCGTATGGTTTTCACAGCTGTTTTTCAATATTTTCCAGACTAAAACTTGAACATAGCAAGTTGATTTATGAGTCACTTTGGATCAGTGTCTTAAAACAGCTACAGCCTGGCTTTTTGTTTTTCAGCTCTCCTGATTTCTGCTGAATTAGCAGCTCTATAGGCCCCAGTGGGACTGATTAAGAAGCTGTTGCTGGATTTGCATTTTAAAATTTGACTTGGGGCTCAGGTTTCTGAGTTCTCTAAGAAAGAAGATGGTAATTGTGACTAAGTGTTGCAAATTAAGTTAGATTCTAAAAAACTATATTTCTAAAATGTGCGAAGAAACACTCACCCTCTCCCTTTATGCATTAGGCCTTCCTTTCAGTTTTTTATCACACAAACATAGATGTTCAGAGTTATGTTTCGGCTTTCTAATTCAGAGGTTTATGAGTTGCGAAAGATGGTCATACAAATGTAATGGAATATAGAAAATAGTTTCATAAAACAGGTTCTTAAAGGGCCTCAAAAACTATGGCATGCTTTTTCAAGTGGAGGCAATTATACTTTAAATGCTCAATCACTTTTATTAGAAGTCTGAGGTGAAGAACAGGTATATATATACTTTTATTCTTATAAGGAATTTCTTAATATAAATCTGGCTTCTGAAGTTTCTGAGCACATTCACTGTTGTATCTTTCATGGTTTTTGAAATTCTAGTAGCAAAAGTAATCACAGAGGGGATTTTCTCTCCCCACTTATGACGTGATTTTAACAGACAAGGAAAATTCAGAAATTAAAACACAAAGATTATTAATATGCATTTTAAATGTTGCCGGTTCCACTTCTGTGAAGGAAAAATACTGATTTGTTTTCACACCTTTTCTTCATACTTAAGATACATTGGGAAATGCATTGGACTGAAATGCACTTGTAGCTTTATGACAGGGATGATAGATTTTTATTTTTAAAAAAATGCCTCAAATCCAGTGATTAGAAGTTTCAGAAACTTCTGTAGACTTAAGTTTCACTTAGAATATTTGTAAAAGACAAGTATTTTAAATCTTGGTTCACTTTCAGCTGCTCTGCTTTAACTTAAAAATGTGACTTGCAAGGCTTTTTTTTTTTCCTGAAGTTTCTCACGAAATAATGTTTAATAAAATATTTATAATTAATTTTTTATCCAACAATTTAGTAGACAAGCATGCATAAAGCTGTGTGAAACAGGCGATTCAGTAGTGTTTGGAGGGGTTTTTGTTGTTGTTTTGCTTTGGGTTTTTTTGCAACTTTTGTTTGACAACCTGCTGTAAATAAACCAGGAAGGAGGAATTTGTATGTATGCATGTATTTTTTTAGAGCTGTGTGGAAAATCTGAGGGTATCTTTGGTGTTTAAAAAACAAACACAAGAAAAAAATAGTTTGAAACCTAGTATAAGTTGTTACGCTCACAGTTGCCTTGATAGACTCCAGATGGATGTGAGCTTGAGCTATGAGTGAAAGTGTCTGGCTCCAGTGTGGTGATCATGCACAGCAGTGGTTGTAATTGCAGGATTTTTATAGTTTAAGGACTCTGCCAGAATTTTTTTTTTTTAACATGTTATAACTCCAGCAGAACAAATCTGCTCACGTCTGTTACTGTCTGGTAGGTCCTTAGGCAAACATGTTTTAAATAAACCTTTTGCAGAGTTTTTGGATGAAATGAAGAAATGCAGGTTTTTAGCACTAATATTGAAAGCTCTTTGTTGAAATAATTACTGATTCCTAAGTCTTGTCTGAAACATGAAGGACAGTAACATATTAGGCACTAACAGCCGTAACTTCACTAGATTTTGGCTGTTTATTTGAATAGTTCTTATAATCCCTACAGACTAAAGCCAAATATTGAATTAAGGGTAAAAATTGTCTCTACTCTGTCTGCTTTAAAGGACCAAGTTGGATTCCCGTCTAGATCTTTGTAACAGCATATTTTTTCAGTATTTACACTTAAGAATGCAGTATGAGAATTTCAAATCTATGCAGCTAATGCCTTCAGATGCTAAACAAAGGGATTTTTCTCCAGTCAATGGCCAGACGAATGTTTGCACTAGATTTTTAAGCAGTGAAAGATGCAGTCCTCTAACTCAAGTGTGGTTAACCTCATTTACAGAAGAACTCAAAATCGTGATGATGAAACTAACATTTGTGGTTTTTTGAAAATGTTAACACTGTATTGGTTTTCCATCTTCAAGAGGAAAATCTCTAGAGGTTTCGATACCTGGAAGAAGGAGTGGATATGTATGAGGTGCTTGAGTCCAGAGCTGTCTCTCGGAAAACATCCTCTCCATGGCCACCTGAAGATGGTAGAGAGTGTTCCCCTTCTCTCGGTGTCTCCCCACCCCAGCCCTCCCCTCCCCTTTTTTGTGCTGGAAAATGCCTTTCACACCTGCAGGTCTGCCCCGTGCACTCTCCTGTGCAGCCCCGGCTTGGGAAACGTAGCGTGTATGTCTGCCGTGCCCATGAGCCAGGCGCCGGTGCCGCAGCTCCACAGCCCGCTGGGCCTGATCTCGTTGGCTGGCTCAGAGCACACCTCGTAACCGAGTACTGGTGGTACCCCTTGTAATGCCTGTACGTGCCTGGGATTATTTCTAATGTCTGATTTTTATTATTTTTAACCCCTGACTCTAGGGGAGGACAAAAGGGATGATGAAATTGTTCTGACAACATTGAACAAGTGTTCATAAAGCACCAAACAGCTTGGGGAGTCTAAAATGTGGTTTTACCATCCCCATGTGCTGTTGAAGAAGCCTAGGTTCCTGGCTGGGTTGCAGCGTTACCCCATGTCCAAGGATCTGCAATGGTGGGTGTGGAGAAACCCAAGTTCTCTGTCTCTGTAGCTGTTCGGGGCTTAGTCGCAGAGCAGAACACCTGGCAAAGGCCCTGAACCTGGCTTGATTTAAGCCAGTTCTGGTTTGTGTGCAGCAAGGATATGCTGATCGTCAGGTTTCTTCACTTCCAGAACTGTACATGGGAGAGTAGACGTGTCCATGGCAGTCAGGCCTGTGTTTGGCATGCTCGGTATAGGTGACTACTGAGTCGTTTTATCCAGAACAGTAAAGAAATCCTGGAGTTACCTCGTAGATTCAGCTTGAAATACGCTTCATACCCATGCGGCTTGATGTTGGGTGTTGATGTTGGGTGTTGATGTTGGATGACTGCTCAGTGCTTAATTAACATGGGGAGAAGCGTCAGGAAGTTTTGAGAAATTTCTTTGCCTTTACCTGGTGCTACAGCAGCTCGTTGCTGAAGCATGCTGATGCAATTCTTTGTGTCTGCATCCTAAGCTCTCACTGGAGTAAGTTTAAGAACTCCTTAAAATAGTGCAATTTTTGTTTGCTTGTTTGGATAAATTCAGTGTTATAACGTCCAGTGGGTACTTCACAGATGGCTGAATCGGTGCAGGTGAGGTAGTGACAGGCTGTAGTAGGGAGCAGGAAGGTAGGTGCATGTTGTGGTGGATGAGTGACTGAGAAAGGGGAGGTCTTCCACAGGGCGGGCCGTGGTTACAAGACCAGTTGTGGATCTGTACCACTTGTGCAGATCTCTATAGACGTGCAAGTTTGAGTTTCTGTAGTTAACTTCTCTGCCTTCTATTATGTGGTCATTCTTTTGTTTCTTTGATGTTCCCAGTACTTCTGAGGCTACAGCAAAAGTTTCTTAGGACTCTATTTTATGGTGTTGTCAAATGTTTCAGAGGACACATGGTAAAGATGCATGGTGTCTATAGTGAGAAGAATTTTTTGATAGTGGTCATTGCATTCTTAGTACTCTGGCTTGTTTTGTAGGAAACACTACAAAGACATCAAGATTTCTTATAAACCACATCAATATATATTTGGGATCTTCAGTACAGTGTAGCACATGCTAAGTGTTCAAGCTACTTCTTCAAGTGCAATTAAGTGCAATATTAATGTGACTAGTATACAGACATCTTAAAACTCAGAACAGAATTAGGCCTTCCCGTGTCTCTTTTCTTCTGATATCGCTTGTTAAAGATCCCCATTAATTTTTGTTACATGAGAGTAGAGTCCCGAATTGTGTGAAAGCATGAAAATAGAGTTGAGATTTATGGACAGTCCTCATCATGTATTTACAATCTGTGTGTTGCTTTGGAGAAGTGAGAAGGGTAAATTATACAAATATTATGATTGACTCAAGGAATGAGACTGCCATGAGTCTTGGTTTATGAATTTTTCTTCGTAGGCTTAAGCAAAGAGGTTGCTTTAGCCAAGTCCTTTGTTGTGAAGGGATGGGGAGAGGGGTTGTTGATGGTGTATATGAGTGAACATCTTAAGACGTTTTTCATGGGTCTTACACACACCCCAATGAACAATTCTAAATTGTTCTGATTTTATAGGAAATTCTTTGACACTGCTGGCAGTGATCAGGGTATTCATTTACACTTACTTATACCTTGTACACTCAAATGAGTTTCTGTTCTAATTTTACTAATATAAAAAAACCCTTTTTATGTACTTGGAAACAAATGATAGCATTATTTTGATTGCAATTGTATTGCTTTACCCAGTATCTCATGGTGAAACTGACAGGCTGTTTATTTTTGTAACCTCATAGGGACTTAAGTCACAACAAATTATCTTCAATCAAGACCAGTCTCTTGGATCACCTTCTTAGTCTTCGGGAAGTGTAAGTTAATTTGTCTTAATTTAAAAACAAACAAACGAACAAAACCAACAAAAAAAAAGCCAACCAGTGTTTGTGTATGCTAATTTTATAGCTATTTCTCTAGGGATAATTGGTTGAACAACAAAGATGTTTGGTGTTCTGATATTTTACATTAACTGAAACTAGAATTATTTTTTAATTTTGGGGTGACACTGTTCAGCAATGTAGCAAATCCAATGTACATACTTCTAATTAACATCAAAGCTGACTCTGCATTTTCTAATATTAATAGGAAATTGAACAACAATGAACTGGAGATCATTCCAGATCTGGGGCCAGTCTCTGCAAATATAACTCTTCTGTCTTTGTAAGTAGATATTTCTCTTGTCCCTAGTTAGTGGAACTAACTCTACAGGGTTCGTGGAAATACGTGCATTACAGAGATTAAAGTGAAATAATTGGAAATAGAGCAGCTTGTGGTTAGGAAGTTGATTATGTCATATTATTTAGCAGGTTGTTTAAAATGTATATAATTGAGCTTAATCCTTGTAGTTTTTATGCTTCCCTCAGATACAAAGACTGCATTAGAATTAATTTATGTTGTGGTAGTGCCCAGAAGCCTCAGCCCTGTTGTGCTAGGCACTGTACAAACATTAGTAAACGTTATACAAACTTGTACAATGCAGACTTTAAAACAAGAGTTATACTCTATCATTATGCATCTTGGCAGAAATCCCACTTGTGTTAAATCATGGCGGAATTCCATTAATTTCAGTGGGCAACATGGGGAAATCCCTTCGAGACACAGCTTCAGGACAAGTATCTAGGTTGGAAGATGTTTTGCCAATATATTTAAAATGTCTTCTTGAGCCCATTTTAATGTGTGGCCTAGTTCTTCTACTGCTGCAGTTGATCCATGTAATTGTGACACGCGGTTATGTCTATACTCATTGTTTTGTTTGAAGGAAATTAGTAGGTTACTTGATGTGGTATCCGTAATATGAGTATAAAGTTGTAAAAGGCATACAGGGCCTGTAACCAAAGCAGTTGATTTTAAAGGAAATTCTATTCCTGAAGGTTTCACTTAAAATCAGTTTGATTTTTTCCTATGATCTAATTTCTCTAAAATGTTGAAGGAACTGCTAACAAAAATAGTTACTATCATACTGTTAATTGGAAGAAAGAAAGACACATTTTTCGCGTGTGGGATTTGGGTTTTATCAGTGGGAATCTAAAGTGTATAAAGCTAGTAATATGTAGCCCTCTGGCCAGATCCTGCCCTTGAATACAAATTGCAAGTTACCTTTCTTGAAGAAACCTGAAGGGTTAAAACAATACAGTAAACTTTGGAAAGCTGTTCAGTTAATTAAATTGATCACTATTCAATTGCTTACATCTGGTGATTTATAGGGGTTTGTTTTTACTCTAGGCCCAGGTCAGCTAAGTCAGCTGGCGTAGCCGCTGTGTCTGGACTGCTCTGTTTGAATAAGAACTAAGTGACATTTGATACTGATGTGGTTTCTTACAGATCAGAATCAGAAAAGAATGAAAGAAAAAACAGTTGGTGTCTGACAAATAAGTGTTGAATTTAAGCATATCTTCTATTTTGTGTTAGTGTTGACATTATTTTTACACTGACATAGCATTCTGTGGTTTAAGCATCCAGTTCATCTAAAGAATTTTTTTTTTACCAGTTTGCTAAGTTTCTGTTTACCACGAGGGTGGATATATTAACATTATTAACATAATAAAACTGTTTTATATCCTCCGACCTTACTTCTGATGAATACAAAGTTGAGAATTTGTCTTAGCATCTCCTCTGGACCTTCTCATGGGAACTGAACTAGTTTAGATGAACCTGAAATCATCTTTCTGCAGCTGTGCAAAGATTTTTGTATTCCTTTGAGAGAATAAATTAAAATCAGTCACTGCTGGATTGGCTGTTCCATATCCTTAGGTCACTAGCTTGGTTCATTTACTCAGGTGGTCAAACATGGAAAAACCTTTGTTAGATCTGTGCTTTGCACTATATATACTGACACTTAAAATGAAAAACAAAAAGAAGTGTTTCTAAAAGCTGTTTATCATACTACCAGTGCAATTAAAGTAGGTCTGGTTGGGTGCTAGCTTGTTCTCATTCTAATTTCCATTACTTATGTGTGGTGTTGGGATGTTACTGAATATAAGTGTGTTCCAGCTGAGATTTAATACCTATTCTATGACCACAGCAGAGATTCCTTGAGATTATTATGGTAGAAATAATTCATTAAGTAATTTAAAGGTTTTATGTTAATTTATGAATGTCCATGTATGATAGTTAAGACAAGTGTTTGTTCTGTATGAAAACGGGTGTACGTAAAACATAAAATTAGAAAGTGGTATTGTATTGTTCACGAAATAAAGCATCTTGTTTCATTTGCAAAGGTTTTTTCTTGAAAATATCTTACAGGTTGGAAGTTATTTATTTAAAGACATTAAATCTCATTTTACAGAACAGAATATAAATAAAGAGGAATGAACATACAACAGTTGTCTGGCATAAAAATACATGTAATAAAGTAGTATCATACGTGGACAAATAGTCAATTTAATGTTTTTTAGAAGTGAAAAAATGTTCACTTGTTTTTTCTGTGTTGGATGTTATTTGAAGGGTTAATATGAGTTTATAACTCAAGCTGTGTTAATATGATACCTAAGTCATGTGAAGAGAACACATATGGAACAATTAGAATGTAATTTTTAGAACCACTCTTCGAAGAATAACTGTCCTTGAAATATCTGGTGACTTTCTTCAGGATTTTAAAGTTTTATATGAAAGGAGCTGGTGGAGCCTTTCCAAAACAAACCACCGTTTCCTTGTTGAGTCTTTGTTCTGACTTTCAAATAATAGCATAAAACAGGGTGCTAGTCTTCTGAGTTGCTTTTTTCCGAGGAGTCTTCAAGGAGTGCTGTGAAAGTGGTGCCCTCCTTTGTTGCCAAAATCTTAATTGTTGAAGAAACACTCTTCTTGCAAGATTTTTTTTTTTCGCTTCTTAGTACTTGTCACTCAGCCGTGGAGCCTTAGAATTTTACCTGTTCTGCAAGAATTTTCTTGCACTACAGAGGAAATTACACTGCTGGTATGTCTATAGTGAATAATAGTGCAAGTATCTCCATACAGCACTGTATGTCTAAATTCTTTGAGCAGTATAAACAAGCATGGGTAGATTATCATGTTAGCGTAGTTTCCATTTCTGGAGCTACCTAATTCCTAGCGATCTAACTGATATTTATCTAGCTTAGATATTTACATACTGTTGAATTATGCAGGGTAAACATACTTAGAGCAGTAGATGTTCCCAGTCTCATGGTCACAGTCTGTCGGTAACTTGAAACAACGATGCCAATGTTTTGTTTTTATGGATGCCAGTTGAGAGTTGAACACCATGGGAGAGAAAAGTACCAGGTGGGCACACCCCACATCACCCTGGAAAGACCTGATGTCTATGTGAAGGAGTATACAACCATATGCGGGCACACTCTCATTACATGGCTGGAGATGCATCTGTTATTTTATTCATGTGATGAGTATGTATCTTTTCATATGGCATAGGAGAGCTTCTGAGCCTCCTGGGAATCTGGAAACTGCTGTGAATTAAGTGGGTGGTACTTTGGGCTAAATTCTGGTCAGGAGGCCTTAGGTTGTGAAGCTGTGATGGCTTGCCTGACACTAACAGATATAATAAGTTCCAGACAGAGCAAAGAGTAGGATTAATCTTCCCTGCCCTGAATTCTTGGAAGTTTGACATTGTAAGTGTGAGTTACTAACAGTAGATCCTCTTCAGGATGAGTGGAGAGGAAAAGGCTCTGTCTGAAGTGTTTTGCCTTCCCTAAGGTAGTTTCGATGACTTTCCTACTGAAGCCCATCTACGTATCTGTTTTAAACAAACTTTTAGATGTCTGAAGTTATGTTCCTTGGGAAATGTCGAGCCAATGCACTTGAGCGTGCCTGTCTTACAGTGGTGTTACTTGCAAGGTCTGATTGATCTTTCAGCATATTTGACCATTTAAGTCAATTATTTGAAATTGAAGTTGCAGGGTGTTCTTTTTGCTAAGCCACCCAGCCCTTTTCTCTGTCTTCTGTGAATGAAGGCAGGAAGAGAGTAGTTTGTCAAGGCAGAAAGTGAGTTCAGCCATTTGCCAGAGATTGCCACCTCTCCAGTCAGCACAGTAGCTCTAGCCAGGAGGCCAGATCCCGCCAGGTGCTGGAAAACGTAACCTTTTGGGGAAAATACTGGATTTAACAACCGATTACCACAAATACATATAACATACAGATGCTAGACACAGTAATGTAGGTGTATTTATCTCTCCCTGGAAGTGAAATATGTTAGATGTTTCCTAATTTGCATTCCGAAAGTGTTTGTAAAAACAGTTAAATTAATGTAGAATTGCTTTAAATGGTTGTGGTAGAAAAATCTGCAGTTCTCGAGAATAAACAAGTTACTCTTCATTGTTTCTAGATAGGTGGATTGCTTTTGTGTCAGGTAAAGAAATGGGCACTAATGACCTCGTTCCAGGAGAACAAGCAAAGGTTCTGAATTTGGTTCCCATTCTAATGTCATTCCTTATTCAAGATGTACTGCTCCTGTCCTGTTTATCCTGAAAATGTCCTAGAATCTGTGATGTTGATACCTGAGAAAAAAAAAAAGTATTGCCTTTAAGGTCTGTCATTGTAAAGTTTTGCACCTTGGTTGAATCTAGAAATAGATTGAAACCAAGTAATAGAAGTACAATAGCATTGTATCTAGTCATTGTGTTCAACTACCAACTACCATTTGCATAGGGGTTTTACTTTAAAACTCTCTAGAAAACGTTAGCTACTTTTAATATGGTTAGTGCTTTGTAAGGAAGAAAGATACTGATTTGTAAATGCTGCAACATTATTTAAGGTTTTGTTTAAGGATATACAGTTTAAATAAGAAACCTGTGCTGCTTGCAGAACTTTTAAAAATACATGATTGTAGGCACCATCCAACGTCACCAGTGCACTGTATCCTTGAGTACTGTGGAAAATGGAAGGCAGCAGTGACTCTGAAGTGTCAGAACAGCTTTGAGTATTAAAGTATCCTGCCTCTCCAACTAAATTTTACTGTTCTTATCAAAATGTGTATGTAGAACTAGAATTAATCTTAAAAACCATATTTCTTATTACCCACATCCAGGATATGTTATATAGTAATCATCTTGCTGTCTGTAGGGCCTAGAAAAGCTGTACATGTCAAAGTCTCTAGTGCGTATAGTGAAATTCTAACATTAGGCTAGCTTTAAACAATGGAATGTTTTATACAAACTTGTGATTTTACATTTTATTGAATATAAATTATTTTATTTAAAAGCACTGGTATGTATGGTGGAGATAGCCTTGTAGCTTATGATGTAAAGGTTGATCATGTTAGTCTAGGACACAACAAATATTTGATCTTACTGAAGCCACAGTGGAAAATACAGAGTTCATGGTGCAGAAGTAAAAGGAGCATGCATGATTCACAGTTCAGTAGTGTTTTTCAAGCTTTACATTAATATGTGGTTTGTATTAAGTTCGCGCTTCATTTTTTTCAGAATCTGAAATACTGTTTTTGTAAGAAACATATAGAATATGCAACATGGTACAGGTTTTCCTCTGCTACCCTGAGAGGACCCTCCAACCTCATCCATACAGGGAACCTTTAAGGCAGTTAAAACAAGGAATTGCATGGCCATACACTTTAGAGTTCTGAGATGATGAAGAATGTTGCCAGTATTAAGGTTTCTTGGAATGTGCCCACTTGTTTTGTTAGGTGCTGGACTGAATCCACAAATCACTGTTTTGAAGGCTTTCTACAGCCTTCGGTTTGTAGTGTCTTTCTGTCGGTATACATTGAGTTTAAGTGTGTTGGCTTTGAAGACATGTCTTGTGTTCTGGATGTTTAAAAAGGTACATGAACAAAAAGTATTAACAAAAAAGATTGGTCAGGAGATAAAAACAGGACAAAAGGACTGCAAAGTAGCCAGTCTTAGGTGACTGAAGGGGTCACAAGTTTTCATAGTAAGCAAAGGTTGTTTCAACTGTAAATATAGCTTTCTGATCAGCCACTATAAAATGACTGATTACTTGGTTATAATTACTTGATTGTTAGTCTCAGGCCTTTGTTGTTCAATGAACACTTCTGAAAAGCAAACCTAAAAGCTAAAAGTGAATTGCTGTACTGAAAAAGTACAAAGTCATTCTCTTCAAAGGAAAAAAAAAAATAGTAAAATTATCTAAGCCATCAACAATGATTTGTTTAAAAAAAAAATTATTATTTTGATTACTGAAAACAAACAAAAACCCAGGGCATGCCTTAAAAGTTTTTTCAGGTCCAGACGGTAGTGCGTGCTCTGAATGGGAGGGTTTACTTACTGCTCATCTGCAACATCTGCTTGTCCGTCCTCCCTGCCACCGCCCCCCCCCCCCCCCCCCCCCCCCCCCCCCCCCCCCCCCCCCCCCCCCCCCCCCCCC
>VZSC01017631.1:390738-411405 GCA_013398225.1 Steatornis caripensis | reverse complement strand
CGCTCTTCCGATCTCCCCCCCCCAACTGCAGTGGGGAATTTGTTGAAGAAGAAGATCTGCAAGTTTTAGCGTATACTAGGCTTCGTAAATAAGCCGTGAAATTTTAAAATTAAGTTATCAGGAGAGCCCAGGTTTAGCTTTGTGTGTTTCTATATTAGCTCCTTCCTGCTGCCTCACTTAGTTGCTCATTAATCCTGATTTCAGTCATCGGTAAAATTTCTTCAGTGGACAGCGTGCTTTACTCCAATCTGAATAAAATCCCATTGATGAAAGATCTGGTTACAGTGTAGTTATTTCTTGCGTCTGGAAAGCAGAGGAGACAGAGCTAACTCTGATGTGATAGAAATCTTTAGTATGTGGAGCTTATGATACTGCAGGGATTTCAGGGTGAATGGGATTGTTCATACTACCTAATTTAAATATGCAATCTGAAAAATGATTTTTCTTTATAGCTTTTAAAAGTAAGCAAACTAACTCTTTAAGTTGTAGTGGCTTCTCACAGATCTTTGCTAAGCAAGATGCTGAGCTTGTGACTAAAGATTTATAAATTCATCTGTATTTTAGGCAGCTTCACACTTGCTTCCATCTCTTTACCCGGAAGAATAAAATAGTCTTACCTTCATTTGGGGGGGAATAATAGAGCATATACTGGTCACTGATTGTCATTCTTGGTTAACCCCCTCCGCCTCCACCCTGTTGCCAAAATGATACTCTTCCAAAATTTGAGTGTCTACTGTTGCATCCTAGCTTTGATTAATCAACACACAGCTTAAATACCTATCAAACTTTATGCACAAATGTAGTCACTGAAGAAAAGTGGTGATTAATCCCTCATACTATTTAGAAGGGATCTTATTTTAGTATTGTGTGTCCATTTCTGTTTAAAATGTGGGAAGGTACACTTAAACATCTTCTGCAATAATGAACGTGCCAGGTCATGCTTCAAAGAGTCATCTTGAAAAGTAAAATTCAATATAATTGAAAGAAGCATGCAAAATAGATTGTATATTTGCCCCAGCTGACAATGTAGAAATAAGAGTGATAGTTTGTACTGTGTGGCAGTACGTTAATAAGGAAAAATTCCCACGAAGGGCCTTCTGTAAAGACAAAAGTTTTTTTCATAATACTTGTTTGTAAGATTATTTGGAATAGGGGTAGGTATGAGAAATCTGCCTCTTTGTCATCTTGCAGTAGGTTGGGAGTGGAAGCTGTGTTAAACCCAGGAGAATGCTGTCTCAGTTTGCATTTAGAAAGCTACAGTCGCAAGAAGGAAGTTTAGACACAACTCCTGAAAATGAAAGCTTACATTCAGTAGGAGTGGATGCCTTTCCCTTCTGTGCTTGCCAGAGAAAGTGGTATTGTGTGTTTATAAAGCTGGCATACTAAACTGAAGTCTGGCTCCCAATATTAAGAAAATGTTGGTCAAATATTTTACATCCTTGTCATCTCTTCAGCTACCACTTTATTATGGGAAGGATTAAGATTTGGATGCTGCCTGGAAGAGTTTGTTTTGAAGAAGGATTGAAAGAAAGGATAGAGGAATGCCAGACTGGGCTTCAGGCTTAAGGCTACTTGGAGAAAGTCCCAAAAATGAGAGTAGTGGTAAACCATGTGTGACTTGGGCTGAAGTTGTGAGCAAAAAGCTACAGCAAAGAAACTTACTGGAATTAGTTCTTGCACTCTTTGACATTTGGTGGGGAGACTAAGAGGAAGTAAATGAAAGAATTTGAAAAGGAACCTGTCTTAGTCAGACTTGCAGACATGGAAACTAGATTTTTATGGCAGCAGTTTAGGCTGAATGATGGGAAAGGGAAGAAGTATGTAGAAACCCAGAGTTTGTTGTAGTAAAAAATATAATAAACTAGTGAGAGCCTAGACGAATGCTTTTGCAATGAGAATGGAAAAGAATTCAAATTTTATGAGCTATTTGCAGTGGAAAAAAAACTGGCATGATTTTCTGATCAACAGTGTTAAAGAAAAAGATGAATTAAAAATAATAATAATGGATCAGAAAAACAGAGAACACTGTTCCTATATGACAAAATGGAAGAATGGTAGGAAATTTTACCAAGGAGGAGGTGCCAAGTTGTAGGGCATACAGTACAGAGAGTGAGAGAAGTCAGAATGAAGTTCAGAGGTCAGGCATAAGTATAGGGATTTTATCTTAGAGAAGTGGTAGGTGGTTATTGCAGTAGAGCAGTGAAATGGTCATTCAGTGCCTTGAGTGGAATAGACGTGGACAGGAGAACATTCCTCAACTTCTACTAAGATGAGGAGTAGATCTAGAAGGTGTGCAGTCTGAAGTGCCTAGACTTTGGTCTGCGCCCTCCAAAAGGGAGAGTTGGCTCTGTAATAATAAAGGATCGGTGTTTTTACTTAATGAGTCCATATGTTGCATTAGAAATATGATTTATAGTATTGGAGGGCATTACGCTGGGTTTAATCTAGGTCATACTTATAATTGTCCAAGGTTTTAGCATTAACTAACAGTCACAGAGTGCCCCAAGTCTGCAGTGGGGTATTATTCCTGTTGTCAGCTCATACTGAAATAGCTGTGCCTGCATTGCTTTTGTTTACCTCCTTTAAAATAATGAACTTTACACATTCACTTGGCTAAGTAACTTGTGATTATTTTGGAAAGGCCAGAAAGTGTAATGGGAAACAGACTCCTGGGTATCAAGAAGGGAATTTGGAAGGAAAGTTTAATTACATTACGTTGCCTCTGTCATCTTTTTGATGACAAAAACATCTTTGATCCCAGAGTTGTTTCATTCTGTATCTTCTCCTTTTCCTGGCTTATGTTTGGTTTAGGAATCAATAAACCTTTGGTCTCAAGTTTTGGACAGGGTATCAGTAGCCTACAGAGTTCTGAGTTTTCATTTTGTACTTTATGCCCGCATGACTTGCTGACATCTGGCTTGAAAGAGCAATGATGGACATGGATCATGGAATGAAGGAGACTTTCAAAAGAAAGAACAACTGCTTGCCACAAGGAACGTGAGAAGCCTGTGTGTGAAGGAAGCATCAGACTTGTAGACCTACCAGTAGGACTGGAAGTGGGCCAGAATCCTGGATCTATTTCTGGTGTCTTCGTCTTGGAGAAAAATGGTTTCACTTTAAATATTTCTGTATCTAACAGTTGCAAAGATTCCAAAAAATGGAAGTTCTTAATTCAGTGCAGTTGGGTGTTTAATGGTGAGAAGAGCACGTAGTCCCATTGTCGTGGTTTAAGGCCAGGACACCCATTGATATCAGGGGATTTTTGTAAGGCTAGTGTTCAACTTGAAACCATAACTACAATATTTTCAATGATGTAATTGTTCATTATGGTCTGGCTGATTTTAGTAGTCAAATGAGTAGAAATTAAAGAAAAAAAAGGTCTTTTTTTCCTCTTTCTTGTAGGAGCTACTGACACTCTTTCTTCTCGTATATGCTCCTTAAAGTTGTCCAGCCTTATCCTAAAAGCCACAAAACATGAGTCTTCCACCACTTCCTGAGGAAGTTTATTACAGTATTGGTCTTTCATCTTTACTGTAAATTTTTTTTTCTTATATTTTCTTCTACTCAGTGTCTTGACATCATTGTTTCTTACAAGAGCTCCAAAAGTCCGAAGGAGTTTGGGAGGGCAGGAGGAAGAGCGCAAGAAACAACAGATGGTATGCCAGGAGTCATATGATGTCAGTGGGTTAGTGGAGGGAAGAACAGGTGAAGCAAACACAAAGATTTGAGGAAATGTGTGATTTCTGTGAAAAAGGAGGCTGTGAGCTGAAGTGGCACGTAACAGAGACCACCTGATATGTGCTCAGATGTGGACTGTCATGTCTGCTTTGCCTGTGCTCTGACATGGCTGCCTCCAAGCCAGCTCTAATCTGGGAGCCATGTAAACACAAGATGGTCAAACTAAACATCTATGAACCCTAGTGTCTTGGCTTCAGCACTGCTCAGAAAGATAAATCTAACTCTAGCAGAGTTCTTTTTTCTCTTTATGTATCCTCTTAGTCTCTAGCAAGAGACTCTACAATGATTTCATTTGCCTGTTGTGAGGCAAATTCAATATATCCTGTGTCTCGGGGCTTAGTTGAGGGACAGGAGATTCCGTCTTAGTCCAGAATCACACAGATGTTAAAACAGTTATTTTACATCTAGCAACTTTGGAGAACAGGCTGCACAGATGCAGCTCTCCAAAATTGTCTTTCTAGACAACTTGTTTTTTCACCAGGTTGCTCCACCTCCAGCCTCCTACACAGGCTTGTTGTCAGGATCATGGTGTAAGATAAGACTTAGAGATTCTCAAGACACAGCAGATCAAGATCTACCTGGAAGAAAGAGTTATGCTGGAGAAGGAAGTACAAGAGGGTTTTGTTGTTTTTTTTTTTTTTTTGATGAGATTTTGAATAGAAACAAAAGATAGCACTTCCAGTCTTAATCTGTTTCAGAGTTGGGGATTCCAACTCTTACAGGATCAGAGTAGTGAAGCGTACATAGTTNTTTTTTTTTTTTTTGTGATGAGATTTTGAATAGAAACAAAAGATAGCACTTCCAGTCTTAATCTGTTTCAGAGTTGGGGATTCCAACTCTTACAGGATCAGAGTAGTGAAGCGTACATAGTTATTTCTCTTATTTAGAAAACATTACATATTGACAATGTTTATCAAGAGATACTTAGTCATACTATCTCAGATCTTTAAAAATTGGGGTGTTTTTCAGCACTTAAGGACTATTATGTCTAAATGGTGTTAACTAGATCCTTGACAAAATGGATACAGAAGTTACTGTCCTGCTGCGTATTTCCACAGAGGCAAGGAAAGTAGAAGTCGGTATGTCAGATATGTTGTAGCTGTACAGAGTAAATCTTGAGATCATGATTGATCAGGCTGTTACAGATGTTTTGGCCTAGAGGTGTGGTTAAAGTCATGAATGCTGAGACAGAAAGCTAAGGTTTCTCATACCTGTAACAAAAACCTGATATTCTGTCATAAGCTGGTATTCATACAGGCTTATGTAAAAATAATTAAATCAGTCTGCATGCGCTCTTGGGTTCTTGGGTTTTTTTTGCTGCAAGTCAGGGTGTAGGCACTTAAATTGCAAAAGGCACGTTCAAATTTATGCAGATATTTTTGGTGGGTTTATTTGTGTTCCTCGGTGCTCCTGCTGCTTTAGCTGTAACAGAAGTTCTGAGGAAGCTGCAGCATGTTGCTATTCCTTGCACGTGAAGAAATTGTGACAAGATTGCTGCAGATCTGCTTCTGTGAGAACTTGACATGCTGGTTCTCTTGTTACAGGGGGTCTCTGTTGCTCTAATCTCCCCTTGAGGGTCTGTGGTGTGTGCAGATCCTTTTGTCTGAGCACAGTAATAACAGCACTTTGCTGGAAAGTTCTTTTTTGTTTTGTTTTGTTGGTTTTTTGTACAGTGAACAGACTTGTGTGCTATTGTGCCGACACAGGATACTGTTTGGTTCTGCTTTGACAGTTAGATAGGCTAATACATCCTTCTTGACTAATTTTAATGGCGATTTTGCAGTTGTGAGGAAGATGATGCATTATTTTTATATGATTTACTTAAGTGATTATTGTGAAGAAAAATAAAATTAGAATTTAACTTTCTCATTTTAACTGAAGTTCAGCCTTAAAATAGAACTGTTTGGGTATGTTCAGCACTGGATAATCTCCTTCTAGGTGTGAATTATGGCACTTAATTTTTTTTTAAGAGAAAACTAGGCTACGAGGTTGGGACAATAAGGATTAAGCCATTCAGATATTTTGCATTTGAGTAGCTTCTACAAATATGAGTAAGCAGGGAGGTGCAGTGAGGTCTGTTTTGATTTTCATGGTGAGATGGACTAGGACTTTGATGAGTAGCTCTGTCTCAGTGAACAAAAGAACTTGCTTTCTCCCCACAATATGACCTTACTACCACAAAAAAGAAAAATATTGCCTGAAACAAACAAGCTGGGTTTTGTTGTTTGTTTGTTTTTGTTGTAACCTGGTCTGTGTCAGGTAATTTGCCAGTTAGTTTAAGTGCTAATCTGAAGGCTGTGTAAGAGTTTTATTCGGTTCCATTAGGTCCAACTAAACTTTGTAATACAGGGGCTGTTATCCTGCCAGTTGTGAGGAATTTCTGTTTTATGGAGCAATGCAGACACAAAGACAGCACTGTGCAAGCCGTCTCTATAACTGAACACTTTCACACTGCAATTTAGGAGGCGTGCAGTTCAGGAAATTGCTGGCTTCTGCTGGAGCACACTTTTACTGCAAGGAAAATTTTATTCGTCACTCAAGTAATTGGCAGTTTTAATACCTTGTTAGTAATTACCTTATAAACAAACTAATGCATAAAGGCAAGTCTCTATGACCTGGTATCTAACTCACAGTCTTATTTGGCCAGTGGGACTGACACATGGTGGTGGTGGTTGTTGTTGTTTTTTATTAAAGTAATTTGTTTCCATTTATTATAAATACTTCAGCTAAGAGTTAAAAAAATGCAGTGTACCTCTTCCAGACAGCCTAAGGAATGAAACACGATACAAGCGCAGCATTGGAGGGGCTGCAAGATCACTTACCCTTTCCCACATGTGGTCAGAAGGCCCATTAATCTAACTTCTGGTTCAGTTTTTGAGTCAGGACTTTCTTGTCTCGAGCAGTAATCCCCCCACGGTCCTTGAATATGTGAGGGTTGTCCGTGCTATCCTAAATGCGTGGCTTACTATTTGATCCAGAGCAAGTATTTCCAATAAAGGCAAACAGCTTCCAGAATCAACATTCTTGTTGATAGTTTTACTGAAATTGCCATTGCCTGCAATCTCTAGGAGCTGGGGAGAGCTCCTAAATTTTCATCATTCATCATACTAGGTGCAGAATGTACCACAGCCAGATAGATCTCACTTGAACTTCTCAAGGTAACAAGGGTCATTTCGGGTTATGTTCATGTAATTGGTCATGATCTGTTTTCCCCTATGTACCATTAGCCCCAAATGAATAAAACTATTAATGTCGCTGATGTGCATGTATGATTCTGTACATTATGCAACTAGGATGGAAAAACTGGTAGGTTGCTGGGTATGAACATGAAATATGATTGCTGGAAAAAGTACATTGCATTGGAAGTGAAAGAAGGGGTGTTCCTTGTAGTAGACTAGGATACCCTTGTCTTTAAACCGTTGCAGAGTTTTTGTTGTGGAACTGAATGTGATGTGTAGCTGAAGTTTGACCAGCAAAAATTTTATTACTTGCAAACTCAGTAGAAGAATCTATAGATGAAATACTAGGTCTAATTGCAAAATTATAGAATGTCTTTCTGAGGGGGTGTGCTGTCATCCATCTTCTCTAGTCTAGCTCTGTTTTTATGGAAATTCAGTCTGATTTTCGTGCTGTAGGAGTTTTTAAAAAAACCCCAAGACACGGTGTCTAGCTATTGTGATGTTAATTTGGTTAAAATAGAAAACACGTCTAATCTGATCTCATTACAATACGTTGGCATACTGTTCAGTGCAAATACTAGATATTTCTACTGTTCAGAAATAGATGATCGTAGAATTTTACGTCTTGTTTTTAAAGTCGTGGATTGCAGTAATTGGATTATAAAGCAATTTTTTAAATCTTGTTTGCTGGGAATATATTTTAAGAAATGTTGATTAACACATTTATTTAGGGCATTCCAATTTGGGATGGCTAGAAATAAATGTTATGTCTAGAGAACATATTTTATTAGTTTTCTTTGACAAGAAATTCTTTTCAAGTGGGGGAATTAAGAACTAACTTTTCGACAGTCATGTGTAGCTAACAAGTGTTTACCCTGGAAATGACAGTCTTTTAACTGCTGTCCTTAAATTTTAGGACCAGTAACAAGATTGCCAACATCTTGTCTGAACAGCTGAAGCCATTTCAGAGTCTAGAAACTTTGGACTTGAGCAACAACAACATATCAGAGCTAAAAATATCATCATTTCCATTGTTACAGCTCAAGTATCTGTAAGTAAAACCTAGTATTACTACTTTTGTTACAGGTTACTTTCAAAAAACTTGTTGGAAAACTTAGACTGGCAGCTGTTTGTTAAGGTACTAAATTTTCTTTGAATTAGATCTGTATTAAAATTCAATATTTATTCCTTCTTCCACCTCTTGAGTTTAACATAAGCTGCTAACTTAAATACCTGAGTTGTTGCAATGAGATGTTTTAGTTCGTAAAAAGTGAAGGTCATTGTCTTGAGATGAAACAAATAGATGTGTGTCTTGAGAGAAATAATTATGTAACAAAATGAACTTAAGTTCACCATGATTGGGCTAGTCTTAAGTTACATGAAGTTTGGTGGACTTTTCTGAATATGCCTTAATCCTTGTGCAGTAATACTGCAATGCCAGAGCTATACTGAGTGAGAATAAAGTACCGGGGTTGCGACATGTTATCTGCTGCCAATAATAGACTCTTAAAGAGCAGAGCAAAATGGTGGTGGTGAAATACTATTTGACCATAGACTGAGCTGTCAAGAGCTCTAATTAACATGATAAATGAAATTCCATTTATTGAGGAGTAGGCAACGCAAGAGCTTTGTGTTTCACTACTTGGTATTAAGAATTTATTAAATAACAGTAAATTTAACCTTCTAGACATTGTTTCAACAGGTACATTAACAGTAACCGAATAACCTCCATGGAGCCTGGTACCTTTGACAATTTGTCTACCACACTTCAAGTATTGAAATTGAACAGGAACAAAATTTCAGCAATCCCTCAAAAGATGTTTAAACTCTCCCATCTGCAGCACCTGTAAGTGCAACCTACAATTGACTAATTGTTTTCAGGTTTTCCAAAGCACTGGCAGTGCTTGAACTTTAGCCTTTAAGTTAACCAGAGGCAGAGTGAGACAGACACAGAAAACATATTACTACAACTCTTACTAACTGCAGCTTTGTACTGAACAAAACTAGTTTTATATATTGGTGAGATGTGAATAGTCTTTGTGTTTAAAATCGGGTTTTGCCTATTAAAAGAAAAAAAAGGAAAGGCCGGGGAAGGGGTAATAACAGTATTCCTGTAAGAAAGCATTGGAAAAATACTAAGTGAAATAAACTTACGTAGTTTGTTATAGCAGTCTCATTTATTTTGTGCTTTCATGGTGAAATGAAGGGAATTAATGTAAGGTATGACAATAAGCAATACGCTTAAGCAGACCTCTAGCAGCCTCACTGGTACAATGCTGTCTATAAATGTTTTACCTGATAAAGTTAGTTTATATGGAAGAGGATGGGGAAATACCTTTTTTCTTTTTTTTTTTTTTTTTAAACTTAGAGTGCAGGAAGTTGACAAGAGGATGGGCTAGGACTGCACTTTGGCAAATCTGAATAATTATTTTCCATACTAGATAGTCAAGATATAAAAATTATGAACACTCTTAGGTTAACCTTGAAAGTGAAAGGTCTTAACAGTGAAGTGCTAGGATGCTTGACACATCTGGAAACAGTGACTGTGTCTTTTCTGTATACAAATACAGGAAGAGTTTGACTCAAGCCTCAGTAGAAGAGTATGAGAACAGTTCTGCAAAGCACAGGATTCGTTAATGGTCTTAGTAGACTTTGTGATCTTAAGATTCAACTGAAATTTTGGAAGTTGGTGATATTCTTGCATAAAAATGTTCTACTCCTTCACAATTGAATTGGTAGAACGACCTAGTTATGCTAGTAGCTAATCTGTGATGAAGGCAAAAAAATTCTCTTATCACCTGAAAGAAGTGTTCGGAGGAGGAGTGGAGAAGAACTGAAAGCTGTTCTTACTGAATGTTCTTCACTGCTTATGCACATTTAAACACAGGAGGAGGAACAGGTTCTCTGTCAGGTATCTGTTATGAGATAGGGTTTGTATCAGGCTGCCAGAGAGGAAACCTGAATTCCCACAAGATTGAGACTCTGAAAAATAATTGTGATATGACAATGGAGAGAGAATTATTTAGGCCTTTACTTTCCATGGGGGAGCAAGTTTTGGAGGGAGAGGAGGATTCTTGGTTTAGTAGGATACAGTTTGATAGATCTAAAGACCTTCTTGAAGGGGCGGATCATCACTTGTTGTATGACGGCCTTTTCTTAGTATTGTCTAAACTGTCTCTTTATACTATATATCAGTTGTTGCTAATAAATAAACTTGTAATTTAGCGTATGATGGCTAGTTTAAAATTCACTGTTATAAAAACAGTTAACGTTGTTTGTGCCTGTCTGAGGCTAGACTTCCCTTTTTACGTAGGTCAGAAAGTTGGAAAGCTGCTTGGGGTTGGTGCAGATTTTAGAGTTAAAAAGGGCCAAAGCCAAGAAAGTGTTGTGAAGAGCAGGAAAATAGAAAATTTTGGGTACAACTGTCACTGCAGCTTGCCCTCCAGCTAGTTATGCTGTGTAACTCCCTTCCAGGATACATATGGGTCCCAGCTTCTGATGTAGAAGGGGTTTGTGTAGCGGCAGAAGGGTAAGTGCCAAGACCACTTGAGAAATAGGGAAGGAACTAGTCGTAACTGGTTGTGGAGAATGAGGGAGGGATGTGTAACGAATGCTTGACTCCAGATTAAGAAAGAGAGGGATCCCGGGATATTTAATTTTGCCTAGTTATCACAATTAAAAATTTTGACTTTTCCTATCTGGCTGTTTGTTGATTGCAATTCCAAGCCAACCTGAATGTCTCTACTGCCAGATAAACACCAGGAACCTACTTTCACTTTTGAATATGCGAACAGGATTAACCATGATGTTCTAGGTCTACAAGGTTCTTTAAATTGGAAAATCAAGGAACTACCAAGTACTTGTCCTCAGTATCAGAAAGGCAGAACAATGTTAGCATGGTTAAACATTAAAACATTTGATTTTTATTACATCTTGTCTCTGTTGTTTTATGTGCAAGAAAAGCATTTAAATAAGGTTTGTTTCCATAGAGGGAAGAAAGGCTGTTGGCATGCAGGTAAACTTACTCTACTGTAACTGTAAATTTTATTGATGCAGGGAGCTGAATCGCAACAAAATTAAAAGAATAGATGGGCTTACTTTCCAAGGACTTCCAGCTTTGAAATCATTAAAACTGCAGAGAAACGGGGTTACTAGGCTCATGGATGGTGCTTTCTGGGGATTGACCAACATGGAAGTCTTGTAAGTATCAACTTTTTGCTGATAGATTTTGCTGATAACATATCAAGTCGAATTGCACAAAATTAATAGAATTGCTTGATAAAATTTAAAGATATTTTTGAATTAAATTGTTCTAACGTGGTTTGAAAAGCAGCAAACAGTCATTGGTGAATGCGTAGGACAGCACGTTCTGAATGCATGCATGCAACTCTAAATGAAAATAGAGGCTGCGGCTATCTATCCGGTATCGTCAAATCAGATGTGGACCCGTGGCAAAGCACACATGCTGCTGAGTTTCTGAACCNTGAAAAGCAGCAAACAGTCATTGGTGAATGCGTAGGACAGCACGTTCTGAATGCATGCATGCAACTCTAAATGAAAATAGAGGCTGCGGCTATCTATCTGGTATCGTGAAATCAGATGTGGACCCGTGGCAAAGCACCCATGCTGCTGAGTTTCTGAACCTTATGTCTTTTATCTGTTTGCGTATGTTTGTGTGTGTTTGTAGGCAGCTGGACCATAACAACTTAACAGAGGTAACCAAAGGCTGGCTTTATGGCTTACTGATGCTGCAGCAACTCCATCTCAGCCAAAATGCCATCAGCAGGATCAGTCCCGATGCCTGGGAATTTTGCCAAAAACTCAGTGAGCTGTGAGTAGCTTTTGTACTATTACAGTTTTGAAAGCTGGGCACATGCCAAAGCATGAGCTTCTTACCACTGATCTGTGAATTTTTCGTAAGAAAGTTTCCAAGGTGACAACAACTTTTTTTATGAGACAGTTGTATTTTGTTGAAAGAAGTTGAAGCTAGCGGTAACTGCTTCATTTCACTGTGACAGTTGTACTAAAGCTGTGCCACAGTCATTTTCAAATGAAAGAAATTAATTCTCCAGTAATTTGTGAATTGTCAGAAATAATACACAAGCTGTGTGGTCAGAAATGATGTAGCAGGTTTTTTGATAGTTTTAAGGGAAAAAACATTCTTCCCCAACTGAAAATTCACCTGGGTTGAACTGAGTAATAAGCACTGCAGCTTAAACATTAAAATACTTTTTTTTCCTTGAATTTGCAGAGATTTGACATTCAATCACTTAGCAAGGTTAGATGATTCAAGCTTTGTTGGTTTAAGCGTGCTGGTTGGACTGTACATTGGAAACAACAAAGTAAATTACATTGCCGATTGTGCCTTCCGGGGACTTTCCAGTCTGCAGACTTTGTAAGTTGACAAACTCATTTTTAAGGTCAAAAACCTTAAGAAAAACCCTCAGTGTTTGTAGATTTTTTTTCTTATGAAATACACAAGAACCTTTTGTTAACTTTCCCAGATCAGCATATGTTTTTCTACAGTAGCATTTTTTTTTCAGAATAGTTGAGAGAGGGAGGACTTCATCTTTCGTTAAGGCTGTGCACAATGGATGGTGGTAATTATGATGCGAGTTTTCAGTAGCATTATTACAGGAAAGGCATGTATCCATTAAAAGGCAGCAAGCAGCACTGCTACCCACAGCTTTAGGGATCTGGATCATGGTTGTGTCTTAACTGAATCAACATTTCCCTTCATGGTAGAAGTAAGACAACAAAACTCAAAACTGTGTATTACTATGGATGCTGATGCTTGTCATGACTGGGAAATTGCTTTAAGCATTTGAGCGTTTCTTGAAATAGCATTTCTTAAAGGAAAGGGAAGAAAGTAAACTAAATATATTTTGCTTCATCAAAGTCTTCCAATTGCATACCATTGACCCATCCGTTAGCCAGACAAATGAAATGGTTACCTTCCCTCTAGGCTTTGAAAAGTGTGCTAACACTTTACTTCCAAGGATTTGCTCACCTACTTACACTCTCAGCATCTCGCAAAGATGCAGTTCAGAGGAGTGTATGCTGTATTTTTTAAGTATACAGAGAGATACAGATCGTAAGGAGAGGAAGTCAGAGACTTGCCAGGTGTCTAGTAATGGTTAGACTTTTCCTCCTAGATTTTTCTTCTCTAGCCCTACCCTGCTGATTCTTTGCTGGCACACCATTCTTTTCACAAATCTCTAATCTCTTTATGCTTCACAGATAATTAAGCTACTGTTGTGGATGTTGTAGAATGTAAAAATGATTCACTTACTAATAAATCTCTGTTCTGTGTTCTCCATGTGTTAATATTATGAACTTAAGGCATCAGTGTATTTTGTTTCAAAGGGACAGTAGTTGATCCCTTCCCTTCCTATGATGCACCTTCTCTTATGATGGTCCTGTATCTGAATACCCTTGTAGGGGAACGTGGGTTTGTTTTCTAACAATTCTTAAAATTGTTGGGTTTGCGATCTGTTTAATTACTGGTGGGAAAAGTACCAATAGTCTTCAAAGTCTCTCAGTAAAAATTGAAATTAAATAGCTAATCAGGAAAAGCTTCTCTTAAAACAATTTCTAAAATAGGTTTCTGGGAAGTTGTTTTTGCTTGTTTGGTTGTTGTTTAAGTAATACATGCTCTTGAAGATGTACGTACCTTGTTCTTTTTAATAACTCTCTGTGGTTTGATTTTCCCTCCTTGTTTAAACAGGGATCTGAAAAACAATGAAATATCATGGGCTATTGAAGATATGAATGGTGCCTTCTCTGGCCTAGATAAACTTAGGAAGCTGTGAGTATTGCTACAATATTTCTATCGCCTCATTCCTTAAAAAAAAAAAAAAGCTTAGATTACGTGTGTTTCAAGGGACAAGCCCAACATTTAATGATGATATATTTTCCATAGCTGAGATTATATTTCTTTCTTCCTTACCATTTTGCTCTCTATAAGATGTTCCTTTTCTATAAAAGAGATTACAGATTTTTCAAGTCAAACTAATCTGAAATATTTTAACTATTACTACTATTTATGGAAACATTTCTGATAGAATGAGGATTTCCTATAACAGAAAGTAGTAAGTGCATTATATGACAAAAGTATAGTGACAGGGATAGCCTTTGATAAAGTAATGCAGTAAGTGCATTATATGACAAAAGTATAGTGACAGGGATAGCCTTTGATAAAGTAATGCAGCATCCAGTGGATGTGGTTTCATTGCATTGAAATTTTCAAATACAAATCTATGAAATAAAAAGATGCTTATGTGTATACATTTAGAATAATCCATATGACTGAACTGTACACATTAAACATCTTCTAAAATAATTGTAAAATCTAGATGTTAACTCATGGGGAATAAATGAGTATCTTCTAGAGGTGAAACATTTTGCTGCATTGGGGAAGACTGAATGATGAATATTAGTCACAGTTTAGAAATAAATGCCAAAATTGCAATTTTTCAGCTCAAGAAATGCTTCAACTTTATTGTATCCTTTTTTGCATCATGTACCTATATTTTTCAGGATACTCCAGGGGAACAGGATTAGATCGATTACAAAGAAGGCGTTTTCTGGTTTGGATGCACTTGAACACCTGTAAGTAGTAGAAATTGGAAATCCCAACATTGGAAAAAATGAATTTTGATAATAATTGAAATAAAAGTAGGACTAACAAGCTTTACTTATGACTTTGAATGAAATACATTTACCCTGGTTGCTGATGTGATCTTGAGAAGGTTCTTTTATTTTGGAGTTATGCTGAATATGAATTTTGTAGTTATTGTAGAAAATCTTATGTATTAAGCGTGCTATAAAGCTCCTCAATCCTTTCCCTTTAGTTTCTGAGTTGGGGGATCTGTTGTATGTCACTAAGGCAACACAATATTCCTTGAATCTTAAATACATTTAGTTTAATAAAGTACTCTTTATTTCTCTAATGTTGTTTTTCTTATTTTTTCCCCTAGAGATCTAAGTAACAATGCAATTATGTCAGTTCAAGGAAATGCATTTTCACAAATGAAGAAACTCAAAGAATTGTAAGTTTCTATCTAANCTACTGATATTTTGTATTTCAGTACGCCAGGTAGTAAATGCTAGTAAAATATTTTTAATTTAACACTTGAGAATTTGAGATGATAGCATCCACCTTAAAAATGAAATTTCTATGTGTGTTTAGTAACATTCATTATCACCTATATGTTACGTTCTCTATTTAAAGCAAAATGAAGCTAACCATTCAGAGTAAAGATCTGTGTTTGAGTACTCTTATATATTAAGTGGGTACTTTGAAAATACCAGGAAATTAAAAGCTAACTGGATTTCATGTATTTTTAAGATGTTGCCTGATGCAGTGATAAACTCCCACTGTAGGCTCTTTGAAGTCATGTAAAAAGGGTATGTCAGTGTTTTTTTATTTTTTACGTGATGACTGTATTTAAGTGAAATAATGAACGCCTCTTACACTTTCTGCTACATTTGGTGTCTAGAGTCCTTATTTTAAATTGGCTGATCTCTAATAGGTGTTAGATAAAGGAGACTTTGATGTAATGTGCTGTAAGATCAGCAGTGGTATCACTGAGCTAAAGCTTACTGGACCAATGAAATGCAGTGCTGTAATTCTTCTGTAAAGACCTGGTTGTCAGTGCTTGTAATTGGATCCTTCTGTCCTGTAGTAGCAAAGGGGCAGATCTTCAGAAGAGAAGTCATGAAGCAGTCACTGGGAAGAATGTATTCTTCTAGTGAATTTTGGGCATTTTTTTGTCCTATTACCCTCTTTTTCTGTTGATTAGTGCAGAAAAATGCTGTCACTGTTCCCAGTGTTCTAAGCGCAGCTAATTCTTCCTCTTGCATATATCTTTTGTCTCCTCTATTCATATCAGCCTTCTCCAGTCAGATCTGTTGTCCTGAGTTGCTCTGTGGATAATCTGTCAACAAACTAAAGAATAACAAAAAGATGCTGATCTCATTATGAGCAGAAACTGCCTGAAGCTTGTTGAGAGTTTTTCATTTGTGTTCTCCAGACTCCTATCAAGTATCACCCTAGCAACTGGCTCTCTACTTCATCTTATGGTATTACTCCATGTTGGGTGCCACAGAGAAAGTAACAAGGAGCCTTGCATATTTCATACAGTCATAGAACAGTCCAGGTTGGAAGGGACCTCAAAAGGTCATCTTGTCCAACTTTTCCTGGAAAAGGGAGTCTTGATAAGATTGTCTAGCACCCTGTCCAGTTGTGTCTTGAAAACCTCCAGTGCTGGGGACTCCACCATGTCCCAGGGGAGGTTGTTCACTGTGTGGTTTTTCACACTGTAAAATATTGCTTAGAATCATAGGATCGTTTTGGTTAGAAATAGATCTTTAAGATCATCAAGTCCAATCATCTTTCTTGTGTCTAGACAATATTTGGTTCATTCAAAGTTCAGTTTGATGTTACCCGTATCCTGACGTAGCAGCAGCTGCTATACAAAACAGCAGCCATGCTTCTACCCATAGCCACCGCATGTTTTCTGNTTTAAGATCATCAAGTCCAATCATCTTTCTTGTGTCTAGACAATATTTGGTTCATTCAAAGTTCAGTTTGATGTTACCCGTATCCTGACGTAGCAGCAGCTGCTATACAAAACAGCAGCCATGCTTCTACCCATAGCCACTGCATGTTTTCTGCCTTTCCTCTTGCTTGAGTTGGACCTAGTTGTATTTCTTGATTAGTTTGCTGAACTCACTCAGCCAGATGCAGGGCAATTGCTGGATTTGGCACAAGAGAAGCAGTGGGGGCACATTGCTGGCAATGAGGCATTGGTATAGATGATTTCAAGAGTGATCGGATGTGGTGGAATGACAGGCCAACACTGCTCCAGGAGGTGTAAGACACTGCAAGATACCAGACTCTGAGCACTTCGATGAAATAACTGTTCAAGATTTGTTGGGGTTTTTTCTGTACTTTTCTTGAAACATCTGGTAGACATCCATTATGTGTGAGGAAGATGTAGACAGATGGTAGAAAGTACTTTCCCAGAAGTAAGGTTATTTAGTATAAATTCCTGTCTAGTAATTTTGTTGTGAGACCCCCTAAAGAGTAAATCTGAAAATAACACGACAGGTACCCACTGCATCAGGTTAGCAAAAAATGCTGTGGTTTCTCTGCCTCCTAAGAATAACAAGAATGCCCTTGGAACTTCAGTGAATGAAGACCTGTTTCATTTCAATGTGAACTGGTAATCTGGCATCCCTAGGTTTTATCTATGCAGTGTTAGTGTGAAAAAGAGCACAGAGACATTCTTCTTTTTCTTCAAGAAAAATATCAAGAATTGGTACGTCTTCATTTATTTTTAAAGCTGTTTCTCTGGATCCATAAATTATTTTTGCTTTTCCTCCAAGAACAGGTAAGATTTGGAGAGAGGAATTTTATTCCCAACTGTGTTTTTTAATATGGATTTTTAAGGGTGATTCTGAGTTTTCAGCCAAAACTGAGAACTCTTCCTACTTCAACTCCTGATTCTAGGTTCCTTATAAAATATCCCTTTGCTTTCTTATTTTTTCCCCTCTGTGAATGTAGCTATTTGCATAGGTTAGGTAAGCTGATAAACAAGTTCCATGCTTCTTACTTCAACACTTGACTATTCTTTGTCTCCCTACTCATTTTTTAAAATATCTTCCCCAAGATAAATTCTGACTGAAATGAAAATGAGCGCATGGCATTGTCTCAGAGTTTTTTGATATTAGATTCAAGAACTCCTCCCTTCTGGACTGTTCTACGTGCCCATTCTGCGTGTCATACTGCTGACTGTAGTTTTGTACCCAAGACACTACAAACATGCCTGACTGCCTGGACTTACCTTTGTAGCAGAAGCTGGGAGTTCAGGATAACACGTCTGCTTTGCAGAATGTTTGAGTCATGACCGTGGTGTCACCACATCAGAGCTAAATAACATTGCTGTCTTTCTCTTATGATATATGTATTGAGCCTAAAAATTTAGTTTTGTTACTGATGTGTGCTCATATAGATCTGTATTACAAACAGAAAAAACAAGCCAACAGGCTTTGAATGTAATTGCTTTTTCTTAGGCACTTAAACACGTCGAGTCTCTTGTGTGACTGCCAGTTAAAATGGCTACCACAGTGGATGTCAGAGAACAACTTCCAGAGCTTTGTAAATGCCAGTTGTGCCCATCCTCAGCTCCTAAAAGGGAGAAGTATTTTTGCTGTCAGCCTGGATGGGTTTGTCTGTGGTAAGTATAGCCTCTATTCCTCATTCCATAGAACAAATTTTGCTGAATGCATTGATTTTTGTTGTGGTTTTTTGATATGTTTTCATTTCTCTAATAAAACTGTTCCCAAACTGATGTAGATGCTCAAAGCTTGTGGCTTTGTACAAAATGGGAAGTGACTGTTTTCTGACTTACTTCATTTACAGCTTGCTTACATAGTACGTAGCATAGCACGCAAGGGAAAGCTCAATAGTTTGTGGTGGTAAATGTATATGCCTGTAGATTTAGAAGATGGATATTGTTTAGGTAATTATAATTTTAAAAGATGGATATTGTTTAGATAACAATCATTTTTATGAGACATATTTTGGCAAACTTAAGATGCAATTTTTGGGTTTGATTATTTGCGAATTATTTTCATTCTTCGTTAGTCTTGAGGTTATTCTAGAGCTGAGAAAATTAGAAGGTAAAATAGCCATACTGGCCTAAGCTCTGACCTTTCTTACGTGTGCTTGTTGTCTACTTTAAACATGATTTGCACCGTGTAAGTTACTGCCTGTATGTAAACTGTATTTTAAAACATCCGATGACCTGATTTATGCTACTGATATTTTGTATTTCAGTACGCCAGGTAGTAAATGCTAGTAAAATATTTTTAATTTAACACTTGAGAATTTGAGATGATAGCATCCACCTTAAAAATGAAATTTCTATGTGTGTTTAGTAACATTCATTATCACCTATATGTTACGTTCTCTATTTAAAGCAAAATGAAGCTAACCATTCAGAGTAAAGATCTGTGTTTGAGTACTCTTATATATTAAGTGGGTACTTTGAAAATACCAGGAAATTAAAAGCTAACTGGATTTCATGTATTTTTGTTGTATACATTTTATTACTAAAGAAAATTCAAACTTTATAGTCTTTGGAGACAAACAGTGACCATATTTGTCTTCTGAGTAACTTCCCTCTCATAGCAAATATGACTGCTTAATTTCTACTGTTGCCACTCGTACCCTTTTTTTCAGTGGGAAAGCAGGCACAGAATATAAAATAGTGTACAAAAATGTTGTTTGCTTTGTTCCTATTAGCAGTCAAATGTTTAATATATTAATATTAAATAATGAGTAGATGGTGCATAATCTAGCTACTGCTGGAAAGGAGAACTTGAAATAGTGCAGGAAATTACAGATTACCCAATATATATGAAGTAGACATCCTTATTTATGAGAAACTCATTCTGGCAAGAAATTAAATTGGGGGATTTAAATATATATCTCTTATTTGTTAAACTGTGGGGGATCATGATCTTTCTTTTAGCTGCTGAATGTAATTTTTAATGAGTTAATTTCAAAACCTTTAAGATACATTGGGGAAAAAGGGATGTACTAAGAGTATGTTGTTACATTTAATACGTAAGATAATTGTTATGCAGAACCAGCATCTCTTAATACAATAAATGTTTCACTGAATCAGTCTTTAAAGTGTACCATCACTGGATGTTTGGGTGTGCACACATTGCCATATAAGTTTACAATAGCCACTTTTGCTTTTATAGAATTTTCAAGGGGAGAGTGTTATGTTCTGTCTGAAATTAAAATAAATAGTCTATTAAGCATAATTTTTATGCGTGTATAAATCCTCCAAATTGTGCAGTTGCATTTTTGAAAACAGCTAGGAGATAGGAAGGAGTCATCCTAAATTTGTTAGAGGAAAGCACCTGTTAGGCAAGGGTTCCATATCTGTGAAACTAAAAAGAAATAGAAAATCTGTGTAATTTGTGCTTTCTGAGATCATGTCTTTCATTTGAAACAAATCATCAGACATTTCTGTACCGAAGATAACTGTGGAAGAAAAATAGAATAGATACTTTTTTAACATGTGGTAATTACTTCAAGTTAACATAGTGATGCTAAAAGAGTACCATCTAAGTCATTAATGGCTTGTTTTCTGTTACATAGTATTCAAGTGGCTTCTATAAAATGAGAATTACATTTCTCAGAGCGAGTGTGTGTGTCTGTGTGTATATCACAGAATCATAGAATGGTTTGGGTTGGAAGGGACTTAAAGATCATGTAGTTCCAACCCCCCCTGCATGGGGCAGGCACACCTTCCACTACACCAGGTTGCTCAAAGTCCTGTCCAGCCTGGCCATTGCCTTGGTTTGAACCCAGCTGGCAACAAAGCACCACGTGGCCGCTCGCTCACTCCTCCCCCCACCACCGGGATGAGGAGAAAATGTAACGAAACCTGGTGTGTTGAGACAAGGACAGGGAGGGTTCACTCACCAGTTATGGTCAAGGGCAAAACCAGACTCAACTTGGGGGAAAAAAACCCTCAATTTAATCAGTTATCAATCAAAGATGAGTAGGATAAGGAGACATGAAAAGCCAGATCTTAAACCACAAATAAATACCCTTCCCCCTGCCCCTCCCTCCTTCCTGGCTTGAGTCCCCTCGCTCCCGATGTCCTCCTTCCCACTCAGTGGCACAGGGGGACGGGGAATGGGGGGTGCAGTCAGTTCACCA
>VZSC01017631.1:353730-390540 GCA_013398225.1 Steatornis caripensis | reverse complement strand
TCTCCCCATGGGCTGCAGGGGAATCTCTGCTCTGGCCACCTCCTCCCCCTCCTCCTTCCCTGCCTCCTGGTGTTTCTCTCACCTCCCTGTCCTTTCTCTGCTGCCGGTCTCAAGGACTGCTCCTTTGTCCCCTTCTTAAATACATTATCGTGGAGGCACAGCTATTATCTGTAAATGGCCCAGCCTCATCTTGAAGAGCGGCTTCTGACAGGGGCCACCTGCCAGTGTACCCTCTTCCCCTGCTACCAAAGCCCCGCCACACAAACCCAACGCAGCCTTGAACACTTCCAGGGAAGGGGCATCCACAACTTCTCTGGCCAACCTGGTCCAGTGTCTCACCACCTTCATCATGAAGAATTTCTTCCCAATACCTAATCTAAATCTACTCTCTTTCAGTTTAAACCCATGACCCCTTATCCTATCACTCCCTGCCCTTGTAAAAAGTCCCTCTCCAGCTCTCTTGTAGGCTCCCTTCAGGCACTGGAAGGCTGCTATAAGGTTTCCCCAGAGCCTTCTCTTTTCCAGGCTGAACAACCCCAACTCTCAGCTTCTCTTCATTGGATAGGTGCTCCGGCCCCTGATCATCTTCATGGCCCTCCTCTGGACTTGCTCCAGTAGGGCCATGTCCTCCTTATGTTGGTGGCCCCAGACCTGGACACGGTACTCCAGTTGGGGTCTGATGAGAGTAGAGTAAAGGGGTAGAATCACCTCCCTGTGGTGGCCACCCTTCTTTTGATGAAGCCCAGGACACCATCGGCCTCCTGGGCTGCAAGCGTACATTGCTGGCTCATATTGAGTTTCTCATCAACCATATGTTTATATATCTGTGTGTTTGTATATATATCTATGTGTTTCTGTGATACATGTATTCAAATACACTATCACATTACTGTGTTCTGACAAAACATTTTGCCAGTCTTAACCTAGAGTGTTGTTCTGTATCCTGTAGTATCTTCTCATTTGAGTGACCTTTTCATCCCTCCTTCCTGCCAAATCTCTAAGATTTTAAAGTATTTTATTATTCCATTGATAGTACAACTGAAACAGAATGAAGTATGTTCTGTCCTTTCACAAGGCTAATTTAAGTGTTTACAGGTTTAGTTACTTTCATTGACTTTGCACAGGGATAACTAACAACTCAATTTGCAAATGGTATAGTTTGTTATGGAGGACTGAAAGCATCGGTGTGAAGCATAAAAACCACTGGGCCTGGGAGATTCTTGAGGCACATGCTTAGGGTCCCAGTTCAAGGGATCCATGTTGCCTTGTTGCTGAAGTGCGGCTCCAGATTTGCAAGCGTTCTGCAGGAAGCTCAAGTTCAGGCAGTCTTCATATCCCATTTTCTTTTCTAACAGTGGAGTTTCTTCAAGGAAACTATGGTTTGACCCTGGTATGTTGTTCCCAGGAGATGTAAGGAGGCAAAGAGGCTGGGTAAAACCCTGTAGTAGTCTGTAGTAAGGAGCAGTTGGGTCACAGGGCTTTTCCTGCAGTGCCTGTGAAATTTGGGCCTGTGTCTTCGTCAGGAGGTAGGACATATCTTGAAAGTTGGGAACACGCTAAGGCTTTTGCTTTTGGGAGACCAAGCATTTAATTGCCCACTCCTTTTGTACGTGCAATGTACATGCGTTTGACAGAGTAACTAGTTCAGGAGGCAACTACTTCTGTAAACTCACAAAATGGCACTTCTAAGGTAACTTTCCAATAGTAAAGGGACCTCTAGAAACTAATCTCTTGAAATTCTTGTGTGCTGCCCTGCTTAACGGATTTTCAGCAGTGCTGTGTTTGGTGGACCAAAAAGCCACAAATCACTGGAATGATGACTTTTGTACATGATTGGTTTTTGTGGGTTTGGGGGAAACCCTCAGCTTCAACTTGCAGTTTCTGATGGCAGAAGAACTACGCTTTTGTCAAAGTTAATAAAAAAAAACTCACAGTAGCCAGAGGTGGTGTAAAGATGAAGGGTAGGCTTCATGACTAACATTCAGAATAGTTCTTATGGGTGTCAGGGGGTAGTTCTGTCTGCTTTAGTGCTGCTGTTGAACAAAGTGTACATGCAATCTGCTCTTAAATGTGCTTTCTTTTCAGTAGGAGTTGACCTGGCACAATAAACTCTTAAATATGGCATCTTTAAATGCTCAAAGGTAGCAAAATTTAAAATAAAAGCATTGCATACCCATTTTATAAATATGTATCTGACTCTTCCCTCAAACATATAAAACAAGGCTTACAAACTCTAAGGAGTCCTTGGGCCTCACATATATTTTTTTTCCTCTTCCTCAGTGTGTTACTTTTTCTTTTTCTTTCTTGTGTGCAGATGATTTTCCTAAACCGCAGATCACTGTCCAGCCAGAAACCCAGTCAGCAATCAAAGGCACCAATTTGAGTTTTGTATGTTCGGCAGCCAGCAGCAGTGATTCCCCAATGACTTTTGCATGGAAGAAAGACAATGAATTATTGCAAGATGCCGAAATGGAGAATTATGCACACCTCCGGGCACAGGGCGGTGAAGTGATGGAGTACACCACCATCCTTCGACTGCGCAATGTTGAGTTCAGTAATGAAGGGAAATACCAGTGTGTTATTTCAAATCACTTTGGTTCATCCTACTCTGTCAAAGCCAAACTTACAGTAAACAGTAAGTATGTTACTTTTTGCATGTGGACTTAAATTAGAATGATTTTAATCAAGATACGTAAACACAATTTTTTCCATTCTCATCATGTGCGTCTTTTAGAAGATCCTTTAATTAGCTGAGATTATTTCTTAAAATGTATCTAGTTCCAAGATCACCATTTAGTTTTATATCTGACCCCATTGTGCTGAACTATAGTATAGGAAAAAGCAAACAAACCCACTTTGTAGTAAATCTGACAAAATCTGTGTAACAGGATGGGAAAACATTTTCTTCACAAGAGGTAAGTGTATACTCTGTTTCAAGGTACTGTGTAAAGGTCATGTAGGAGACTATTAGCAGAAATGAGATTTTGATCTAGGCGGTCTCACCTACTTCACAGCTTCCTCCCTTTCTCTTTGTTGGCTACTGATAAATTTAGGTTGTATGCTTCTCCCACATTTTTAGGCCCACGAAAGGTTTTAAGAATATGATATGCAAAAAAGGAAAAGTATATTTCATTTATTCATTTTGGTGTCATTAACTTTTCTTTAGTGCTGCCTTCATTTACAAAGATCCCCATGGACTTAACCATTCGTGCTGGGGCAATGGCACGTTTGGAATGTGCTGCAGTTGGGCATCCTGTCCCACAGATTGCTTGGCAGAAAGATGGTGGAACAGATTTTCCTGCAGCGCGCAAGAGGCGCATGCATGTCATGCCTGAAGATGACGTGTTCTTTATTGTTGATGTAAAGATTGAGGACACAGGTGTTTATAGCTGCACAGCTCAAAACACTGCTGGAAGCATTTCAGCTAATGCAACGTTAACAGTACTAGGTAAGACATTGGCTATCCTTGAGGGCATAATCTCCTTGAACAGAACTATTGCTGAGCACTTTTAAAACCGTCAGCTGATTAAAAATAGCATGGTTATGAAAGTGCTGTGCAGAAATACAAATACTCCGAAATAATTTGTATTGGCACATAGTTGTAGATTAGAAATATGTACTCCAGCACACAATCACTATTATGATGCAAAATAATAAAAGTTAATTATGTTTCTCAGTGTGTACACAATGTCTGATATGCAAGGGGGGAAAAAAGGGGCTGTTGTTTTTTGTTTAGTGACAGGAAATTTTGTTTAACTTTTAATTTCCTGACTCTTTGTTAACCATTTTTAGTCTAGTTCTCTGCAATCTTGAGTGTGTAAGATTTGACCTTTTTACCTTCTAAGGTAGTCAAGCATCTAGGACTGATCAGTTGACAAGTAAACTGTAGGCTCTAAGTTCAAATTCCTTGAATGTGTTTTTTCTGTGAATGACAGTAAGCTTCATTAGGCCTTACTGATGCATTTAATTTACGTTTTCCTCTTGAGCTGTGAAGGAAAGGGACATGTTCCCGTTCTTGCAAGGTCATTTAGAATATAAGGCTTACGCTTTCTTTTCAGAAACACCGTCATTTTTGCGGCCTTTGCTGGATCGAACTGTAACAAAAGGAGAAACTGCAGTCCTGCAGTGTATTGCTGGTGGTAGCCCTCCGCCGCGACTGAACTGGACTAAGGACGACAGCCCTCTCGTGGTAACAGAAAGACATTTCTTTGCTGCAGGCAATCAGTTACTAATTATTGTGGATACGGATGTAGAAGATGCTGGGAAATACACTTGTGAAATGTCTAATACACTTGGAACGGAACGAGGCAACATCCGTCTTAATGTAATTCCTACTCCCACTTGTGATTCTCCTCAAAACATTGCCCCATCACTTGATGATGATGGATGGGCCACAGTTGGCATTGTGATCATAGCTGTGGTTTGCTGTGTGGTGGGCACTTCCTTGGTGTGGGTGGTCATCATCTACCACACCAGAAGGAGAAATGAAGACTGCAGCATCACAAATACAGGTGTGTAAACTGAAGATTTGCCTTGGAAAGGAAGAAAAATGTTTGTGGTTGCTTTGCAATGACTTTATTGTAGGAACATTTGTGTGCTTTGACTCAGAGTCAGAAGAGTAAATTACTTGTTACCTTCAGCGCTTTGCTGACAAGTTTAAAAATGCTTCTGCAAACTCTGAAGTATGCTGATGGCTTTTGTGTGTGTTTTGCTTCCCCGCAGATGAAACAAATTTGCCTGCTGACATTCCAAGTTACCTGTCATCTCAGGGGACGCTGGCTGAAAGGCAGGATGGATATGGTTCATCTGAAAATGGCAGTCATCATCAGTTCCTCACATCTTCTGTGGGAGGATATCTCTTGCAGCAAAGGGACAGTAATGGTAGGTGTAAAATACTAAGCAGATTTTCAGTGTTGCTTGAGTAGCTGCAGTTTGGCTATTGTCTTTCTAACTAATAGAAATGACACGAAATAAACATCTTCCCTGAAGTTTAAGAGAGGATGTGAAATTTATTGCTTGGGATTGCTTCAACGAGATAATAACACAAACTTGTTTCTGTTGGTCAAAGTGATGGTATGGTTTCGTTTAAATAATTAAGTTTTTCTCTAGTCAGTCTCAAGGGTAAATTTAAACTGATTATCACATTTCCAAAACAAGAGTGTCCAGAAGGAGTTACAACAGCGTATCTTCCTTGTTATACCTTGAAAACGATGCTTTTAATGGAATGTAGGTATAGGTGGCAATACCAGTGCAACTTTAGTGTAATATAACTGATTAAACTTTCCTGTTAGACAAGTCATTACGGTCAGAGTCAGCGAAGGGTTTAAGATGACTGCAAGCTAAAAGCTGCAGTACTTAGTATTTATACGNTAAACTGATTATCACATTTCCAAAACAAGAGTGTCCAGAAGGAGTTACAACAGCATATCTTCCTTGTTATACCTTGAAAAGGATGCTTTTAATGGAATGTAGGTATAGGTGGCAATACCAGTGCAACTTTAGTGTAATATAACTGATTAAACTTTCCTGTTAGACAAGTCATTACGGTCAGAGTCAGTGAAGGGTTTAAGATGACTGCAAGCCAGAAGCTGCAGTACTTAGTATTTATACATCTGAGCCCTGAAAATCCAGAACGTACCTCAGTTAGGGAGGAAAAGGCACCTTGCTGGGAAAGGGTTGGGGTCAGGATACAGTCAGGAGTTGGGGCAGGTGGGAGTGCAACAGTGGTGAGAGTGTTTGGCGGTTGTAGGGTCATGAGAGGAGCAGCCTCTTTGTAGAGCAAGAACCACAGACCATGTCTACAGCTTTCATGAACCATTGAGGTGAATGTCAGTATAGCTCTTGGAGCAGCCAGTGATTCCCTCAGATTCTTCCACTTGGGACTTTCAGTGCTCTGAAAGATGGCTGTTTGACAGAGCACGAGCCTGGCTTCCAGTGCTTTAGAGGAAGGAAATCCCTGGTTCTGATCCCTGTGATTGGATTTGTTCTGTTATCCAGGCACTGTACAATGTAAAATGTGACACATTCTCTGTCAAGCTAATTAATTGAGCACTTGCTAGAATTAGAGTTCTTATCAAAAGGTTGGGTTAAACTTAAGCAAGCTCTAAATACACTATGGAATTTAGTTGAACAGATGGAGTTCTTAAAAGAAGAAAACTTACTCAAGAAACTATAAGCTGAAGCTTACAAAAAGGCCGTACACTGACACGTCAATTTTATTTTTAAGGCATTTGCCATCTAGATAATGGCAGTGAAACAGACTTGGAGGGCATTGCAGATCCGTTCCTATGCCACTATCTGGGGACTTCAGGGACCTTGTATTTAAAAGGAAACACATGTGGCTCTGAAGCCTTTGAAGCATACAGTGCAAGTAAGTTGCAGGGGAGGGGGAAGAGTTTTAGTCCTAATTTGATCTTGTGCTGTGATGAATCTATATATAAAGACAAATTTTCATTTTCTTTAGGTTGCAGCCCTGACCAAAGAACAGCATGTCTGGACCCTTACGAGTCTGGGTATTTAAAGAAAAAGGAATGCTATCAATACTCACCTCCACTGGAAGATCCCTTTGACCACTGTGTTGGCATTATTGGGATGCAGGCTACAAGTAGCAAATTGATTAATTCCATTTATACTCCAAATGAAGGAACTGGACTAAAAAGCAAAAGTCTGAACTCAGACACATTTGATTTAAACAAAAGCTTGGAACCCTCATCTATGATCAGTAACAGCACTTTCATGGGTATGTTCTACCTGTTGGTTTTTCTTCGTGCTACTGGTATCCTTGCTGTCTCGTTTCCTACTTCCAACACTAAGCAAAACTGATTTCTTGGCTTTTTCTTACGAAGTGTAAGTGGTGTTAAATGCTCATCTAGCTAGCGTTGTGAAAAAATTAATTTTGTGCAATTTTGCATGGGCTTCTTTTTGTGGGTGTCCGTGAAGGTAGTAAGATAATACAGCATGTGGAATATAAACACTTAAGAAAGGAGGAGAGGAGAGACACGAAGTAGCTGAGGAAAGGCAGTTTCAGAGTTATGTTTGACGTTTTGCATGTGTTCTCATCTTTTTGTTTTCTTAGCCCCTTTTCCTGCCAGAGTAACTTACGATACTGCAGTATCTATTTTTTAAGGCTCGCACAACTGAACTGTACAGGTAGGCTCACTTTCTCTCCACTGCAGTGCACGAGGACAGTTGGATGCCATGGAACTCAGGGGGGCCTCTGCACACTACCAGGAGTTAGCCAGGAGATGGGCGCTATCCTGTGTTACAGAGGGAGCGGCTTGGGGCTTGGTTAGAAGGAGAACTGACATACATCAGAGGAGTACTCAGGTCAAACGAGGTGGTAGTCCAGTGAGGCGGTTCACCTCTGGGTGTAACTGTGAGCCCTATTCGGCTTCTTAGGAAACCTGACTTCTGAGGACCATTAGATATAATGACCCAAATGTTTGAAGTTCAGGAACAGAAAAGTGATTAGAGTAAAACTGTGTAATGAGCATGTTTAGCTTACCAGATCTTAATAGCTCACACTTGCACAAGAATCTCATCAGTGGTGTGTTTCTAATCCTTTATCTAAATATAGTTGGCAGATTTCCATTAATGTTAGGATGCTTACTTAAATATGCCTTAAGCTTCAGGCATACCAGAAGTTTTGCCTGACAGGCGAAAAGTGTGCAGGGTCCCAGGAGGACTCAGCAGGTTGGGGACACTTGAACTCCAGTGTATGAGGACATATTGTATAACACAGTGAGCCAGAACTATTTACCCTTCAAAGTAAGGTACTGTGGAAAAATGCCCTGTCTACCTCTCCTTTGTCATCTTTTCTCGTGGTGTGTATGACAACAAGATTCCTGAAGCTTGATTCAGGGTTTACGGTTTTACACCAGATTGCAGGGAGTGGGGTGGCGGGGGGTGGGGGGAAGGAGAAAAACATCGCTTTACCTTTGAAGCTTCCCAGATTTGGGGTGTTGGTTTGGCAGTTTGGTTTAAAACTCATATAAACCCACATACTGCTGTCATCCCTGTGGTATCTGAATGCCAACTGCAGGCCTGGTACCGTGGATTGTCTCCCAGCTGGTGTGTCAGCATGGTTGATCATGACTTGGGTCTGCTGGCTCTGCGAGGGGACCTGGGGGAATGAGCATCACTGGGCTCTTTGTTCTCAGGGGTTGGGGAGGGAGATACAAGCTCTGAAGTTTTCCCCCTTTGAAAGCCAGATGTTTTGGACTGTAAAACATTGCAGATGCCATGACATCTGGCAGAGGCCCTGGGACTACACATGTTCTCCTGGCTGCCTGCCATCATTGCTGTGATGGGACTGTGCAGATAGGGCTTTACGAAGTCTCCTGCAAAAGGTAGTTTTACTGTATGTGGGTATATCCAGGAGTAAATGCAACCTCGAGGGCTCATATTCCCATTTCTGCTCTAAAAATCTGTGGAGAGCTACTTTTTTTGTCAGTTCTTTGAGCTGCTGCGCCACCCAAGTTGCATCATCATTGCCTTGGACACTTCATAATCGTTAGCACTCTTCACTCGAAGAGCCTGTGGTTAGATCTTGAAGGTGGTGGCTGTGGAAGAAGTCGTGATAGATTTCTTGCCTTTGGTTATGGATTCGTTTCTTCAGCATCATTGTCTTCAAATTCAGCCCCCCTTTTCCTGCTACAATCCCAATTAAGAAGACAGCTGGCATTAACATCACTTTTGATGCATGAGCCAGAAAGTTCACAGCTTGGGGTTTTTTTTTGAGACAGGATTCATTTGTAGCTTTGGTGCTGTGAGGCACATCCTTTCATATTGTGTTAGCAAAATTGCTCTGCAAATCATTGATGCAAATATGGACCTTGTCCAAATCCATTTTTAATAACTTTTCAGATTACAGTTTTCCTTGAAACCTTTGCTTCTAGCAACTAAGCAAAGCTAGAAGTATGGCTTTTTGGGTGCAAAATTTATTAATGATTGTAGTGTTAAGTTATTAATAAAAACTGAGTTCTTCAAAATGAGCCTGTGGCAGATCGTCCTCTGAAAATAAGTCTTTTGAGTGCCACTTACAGACACTATGACTTGCAACAGCCATGTCTTTCTTCAGTGAAAAAAGAGAAGGCATTTCTTGCAGAGGGTTTGATGCTAACACCTTCCCAATGGTGAAGAGTAACAGGCACACTAATTGTTTTCTGGCTAGTGAATCCAGGTAATTGTTGATAAAGATTCAACTGAAACGCCAGATTCTCTTTGGGCTATGTCTGTTCTAGCCAGTTGTGGGCAAAGAGATGAACAGGTGTGAATGGAGAATTTGGCTGGTGGGACCTTTATTATTAATGGGAGATGCTAGCCAGAAAAAGATTGCTTTAGCATTCAGATTGCACAGTGGGAGGATGTTGTGTAACCCTTTGCGTGTTGGGTTTGTTTTGGTTTGTTGTTTTTTTTTTTTTTTTCCTGAACTGCACGGCGTATTTCATGTGCTGGCCGTTCACTGAAGAACAAAACAGGGAGACTGTTCTGACTTTTGCATTAGAAAGTGTCTTGTGATAGGTTCGCAGTTTGGTCTGTGTGCCCGTCTTTCTCTCTCCACCCTCTCCAAAGAAAAATGAGCACGGAAATAATCATGAAAACAAAAGTAATGAAGTTGTGTGTGAGTCTACATTGACTTTGGAAGTGTTTTTAATGTCTCAGGTGGTAGAATCTTGCCTCATGCTTGTGATCACATGGATGTTTTCTTTTAAGCGGTAGAATAACAGTTAAGAAAATCTAACTTTGAACTTCTCTCTATGTCGGTCCTTGGCTTGCATTCTAACACGCAGCCCTTAGTGAGACACGAAACTGTTAGCATCAGTATTTCTGTACTTAGTTACTCATTTACTGTCTTTCAGGAACATTTGGAAAGCCTTTATGGAGGCCTCAGCTGGACTCTCTTTCAAGCTGTAGACAGCCAGCAAATTGCCAACCAAAAACCTCCCATAATAATCCTCATGCCTCACCAGACTTCGATGCAGAGGCAGATGAAGATGGAAAGGAAAGGACAGTTTCTAAAGGAGAAAACAGCATTTCTACTTATAAACAGTCCTTAGAAAACTTTAGGACTTCGACTTTCCACTCCTGTGATTTGGATACATAGCTCCTTTTGGACCTGCCATTGACTTCTAGAACCAAAGAAATACTTTGACATACTACTACCTCAGTGTGGAATTTTATTTAAAAATGGAATAAGGAAAGGAATAAGGGAAGAAAGAAACCACGTGATGCTATGAATTCAGAACAAATAAATGCATTTTTATTCAAATAAAGCATAATTGCCAAAATGCTCTATGTTTTTATACAGGGAAAACATTCCTTATGAAAATACTATATTTCTAATTATTTTATAGCTTTGTTTTATGCAAATAATATCTTTTGTAAATTAATGGTGTAAATAATACAGCATATGTATTTCTATGTCAGACTTCATTTTATTGAGATGAGTAGTAATCATTCTAATTTTGTACTGTTACTTGTACCTTTTTACAAATGGGAAACTCCATGCTGTTTGCAGGTATCATGCATCTTATTTGCACATTACTTTTAATAAAATATGCTGCCATGTGGTCTCTGACCCACATTAGTGTATGAAGAATGAAAAGTGTGAGTTATGTTTGCAGATAGAGGAATGTTGCATACCTAAGTGCCTTCTGTTGCATGTCTGCACCTTTATTTGACTAAAACTTGTATCTCTGGATTTACTGTGTGAAGTATGTTCAGCTTCTAAGAGTGGGTGCGGTCCTGCGGCAGCTGCTGGGGGCTCATGAGGTAGGTTGAAGCTGTTTGTGCCAACATAAGTATGCAAATCTTCCACTTTGAATTCCCACGATCAGCTGTGTGTGCGCATGTTCTCAGTTTGCATGCACACAAGGCTGTAGTACCAACAGTCTGCCTATGCTTGTGTGCAAATACCGTGCATGCATCTGGTGGGGTGGGTATGCACAGTAGATGCACAAATCCCTATCAAGCTATTTAGTAATAGAAGGAAAAAGGCACTGAATGTCTGCCTGGTAGCATCACTCTTTTCTAAGTGGCTTAGTGTTAAGTGTTTGCCAAATATGCAGTGCATGCCTGAGTCTTTACTTTCCCATACCCTTTCTCCCTCTTTTTTGCTTCTGCAACTACTTCCACGCCCAACATGAGAAGGTAATCCAAGTACAAGATAATGTTTTCTTTGGTTTAACTCATGCTTCTGTTCCTTATTCAGCTGCCCTTTTCTGGTTAGAGATGAGATCTGTGCTATATTCAATTGCTCAGTCAAGTTGAGCAATTGGAAGTTCTGGCTTGATTGAATTTGCAGTAATAAACCCAATGCCTTTAACTATACGAAGTCAGGGAAAGAGGATTGCATACTGCAAAACGGTAATTAAAACTAAGTGAAAACAATCTGCTTTGGTTTTCTATGTACAGATGCCTTCTATTTTAAAAAGCTGTGAATCCTGTTGTCATCACTGCATTAAAACAGTGAGACTCCAAAATGGTTACTATTACAGGACATTGGCTTTTTACATCCCGTCTACTTTGAAGGTGCAAACTTAACTTGGTTGCCAAATTGCTGCTTTTAAATGAAATTAAAAGCAGCTGTTAGAGTAGGCCATCACAGACATCACGGCTAAAGCTAGAGCAAAGGTTTTGCTGCCTAGTGTAGCTGAGCTAAGGACTTTCTGTTGCTTGTAGCCAGAAACCTGGTACCCAGATTGCAATGCAATTTCCCTTTAATTTAGGCGCCAGTATTAGAGACAGGAAGTTAATCCGTCCTTAGTCACTGGTGGTCTAAGTGTAGAGAATGGATTTTGCGTGCTTTAGCTGATCATATTGCGAGATTTTCTGACTCTTATTGTTAATTTGTCCTCATTGCTGCCAGATGTGCTGATGTGCTGACAGACATTGATATGGGTATTTGATTATAATTAAGTGCATTTTGAAAGAGATTAATTTTTCCTGACTTAAGCACAAAGCTGTAAGTCAGTAAGGCAAGAGATCTTAAATTTGATTCACTCAATAACTCTCCTTGTTCTTCCCCCTCCCAGTGACCCTAACTTTTTTTAGGGGGAGGAGAGCTGGGGGCTGTGATAGCTTGTGTTTGTAACCAGACATTGCTTTTTGACGTGTTGAAAAAAACAAAGGTTAAAAACAGTAAGTACATCTTTCATTCCAGAATTAATATTTGTCCTTAAGGCTCCATGTTAAAGGTCCATGATGAAAAACAAGTTTTAAATTTGTTTTCTGTAGTGAGCGAAGTTTGGGAACAGTGGCAATGTCGTTTTACTCCTTTTTCATCTTCTCCCTTAAGTACTTTTTTTGACTCGCTGTTGGAGCGTATAAAGATCCTAATCTTCCAAGGACGTGGATCTCTGTTCCCAAATAAATGTTCAGGGTCAATGACTGAATTTTAAATGCTTCCCATCAAGTTTCATTTAGCATCCTAAAAATACGAATGACTAAAATTTTACTTGATGCCTGACAGACGCAGAAATGGAAGTGAATGCTCCTGAGTCCTGTTTTCTGCCACTGTGAGTTTTCTTATTAAGTCGATTGTGCCTAAATACAGTGGCAATCTGTAAATTGCAAGATGCTTGCAGTATCTTAATAGTTCTTTTTAAGACCGCTGATGTAGCCAAACATCTGTTTTAAGGACTTGCAAGTGTTTCCTTCATTCTGGTTTTTTTTTTTTTTTTCTTTCCCCCTCTGAAGATCCAGACATTAGGGAGCTGGTGGTTTGATATTTACACAGCTGAAAGCTAAATCGTAAGTTCATGTGATGGGGAAATAAACTGCGGCCAACACTGAGTAAAGCTTACACTGCATCTCAGAGTCTTAGAATGAGAAATAAGTGTTGCTGAACGACATAACAGGCATTTTACAGTTTTATGACCAGCAGCAACTGGAATCTTATCATGGGCTCACTTAAGTCTTGTAAAATGTATCCTCTTAATGTTTTACACAACAAACTGTTTTACCTAATGAACTCATACAAACAATTGCTGAGGTACAATTTCTGCAAGCCCTGAATAATAATTTTTGTAATTTTTGACAGATAAATGGATTTACTTGCTTACCAGAATCCCTCTGGAGCAAACGTTTCCTAGCTGTTTAACCTAAATGGTGTGTCTGAGATGACACTGATGGGTAGCTGCATAGTTTTTTAACTGAAAGCTTTTGCTATTTCAAACATGCAAAACCTTAAGGAAAGCTACAGTATTTCAGGACCAAATACTTTAATTTAGAATTCTTTATTTAAATGTAAACGGATCTTGAGAGTGCCACAACGGCAAAGAGTTAGGCCCAAGCTTTCTGCTGAAGAGTATTGCTGCTTTTCCAACTGAGGACTCATTAGTGGCACCAAACATTTATTACTTCAGTATCGGGGATCTCTTGAACACTTAAGTCTTATTTCTTGAACTGCTTCAAAGAAGCTTAAACCTAAGAATTAAGATTCGAGAACCGTTAAACATTTGGAGAGATTTATACTGCAAACATTTGTGTTCTGCCAACCGTACAAGCCAGGACCCTAAGTGGGGATTGTGTTTCTTTTCAAGTATAAATGTAAGCAGAAATTTTACTTGCTGCTTGCAAGACTTCTTGTCACAGGTGTGACACAGCTCAGAGAATTATATTTTCTCAGTGATGTCTTCTCCCTTTTTTTCGAACTTTTGTGTATTGCTTTGTTTCAGAGAACGTGTCTGACTAGCTGGATGTTAGTTTAGCAGCTATGTGAAATTGTACTGAGGAAACAAGGGGAGAGCCTCAGCCTGTTAAGGGAGGAAACCAGTGTGTAACAAGGTGCAGAACTTGTACATACGGTTTTATTCAGATGAAAAGCTTACTGGATACCTTCCTTTATTATATTTTAGGCAAGTGTTACAGCAGGAAATAAAAGCCGTAGTGTCTTTTCTCACGTGTGGTGAAAAGTGCTTCTCATGGTTGTTATGCCTAAGTATTAGGGTTCAGTAGCTTGGCTGGAACAACGTATGTGCACATCCTAATCACTTACCGAAAGGCAGAGGACCCCGTCTCCTGTTTCCCATGCTGCTTTATCTCTTGTGGCTGGATACCGCTCCCATGTCCTTTGGGGATCCTCTTTGGTAATGCACACTGCTCTGTTTCGAGCTTCTTTATTTGCCCTGTTACTGTGGTTATAGGCTAGGACAAATGTATGCAGTTTACAGAGCACAGTATAGTTGAAGGCAGTAAGTCAGGAGTGGCTGGGTGCTGGAGGAGAGGAGGGGAAGCGTGGGGAGACAGGCTAGCCACAGCTTTAGGAAGCTCTTTGTATGAACATGCAGTAAATGCATAATTAAGCAGACAGATACAAAATATTTATAATAGAATATGTGCATTCCTGTGCTCTTCACAATACTTCTTGTGTATTTAATTCCACTTATCCTCTCTGGTCTAAAATGCGAAAAGCAGCTATGTACCAAAGAGCGTGCCATCTGGAGAGTTTATGGCTTAGTGCCTCTAAACTCTCCTTTTCTGGTAGACAAGAAACAAGATCCATTTGTTATTCTGTGTTTGTGTTTGTGTTCAAGACTAAATATTGCTGGTGCAATGCATAGTTTCCCAGAGTTGTGTGGTCCATGAGGTCCACTCTGTCAGAATGTCCATGATCAATGTGACTCAAGAATGCCGTGGGACAACAGGACCTGAGAGTGAAGTTGGTAGTAATTTAAATTCACTGCTTGTAGAACAAATTTAGGCTTTGTGACTTGAGCCCATGATTTTATTTCCCACACAACAGAGAACAGAACCATAAATTACTCTAGAATATGGACTACTGATAGCACTTCAGCGTGATCACTTTTCCTCAGCTATCAACAAGTGCTTTTGTGTTACACCCATTCAGCTTGACTGTTGACCATGAGCTGTTCAGCAACAAATGCAGTGCAGGAGTTTGCAATCTGAGCACCTGTGTATGCTATGTTTTGAAATGAATAGTAACTAATTTTAAACCTTGTGACTTTCAGATATGATGGCCCTGGAAATTAAGATTTTACGTGCTTGATAGAGGTAATAAGATCCCCTGAATATAAGACAGGCTTTGAGATTTTGTAGGCCTTTACTTTGAAAGGCTTGTGTACAGCATGATCTAAAGATCGCCTCATTTGCGGTAGCAATGTACATCCTACTTATTTTCAGCACTTCCTTTACAGATGTGTATGGAGAAGCTGTGAGTTATGATTTGGGTCCACTGCTGGATAATCAAAATTCAAGTGTTTATTATACAGCCATTTGAAATTCCATCTTGAATGGTGAGGCTTCAGCTTCTTTTATGGCAAAGTGATGCAAACCCACATCAGTTCCTATCCAGTTAAAGCAGCTACCTTTGGCACTAATCCTGGTGTCCAGTCTGCTTATTTTAGAAATCTGCTGAAAATGTCTAATGGAGAAATTTGACATTGATGTCCTTATGTTTTGTTATGCCTCTGTTTTCTGTTGCTATAACATGAAGAATTTGGGTCTCTGGCCTCCATTCATCAACAAATGGTGGGGGTTCATGCTGATTTTCTTACATGTGCCAGCACTTGACAGCCATATCTAATTCTGTCCTGCTGCTAACGTGCTGGCACGCAACATGCAAGGGAAGTAGTCAGAGCTACCATAAGTCAAAGAGATCTCTTAAGCTACAGAGATGCTCTGAAGTGAATGCAGGGGAGGAAGGCTGGAGTTCCTGTCATATCGTAAAGTGGTTTTGAATAATCCCCTTGTTCCAAGGGAGTAACTTGTGCGGGTTTTAACATTTGCTCCTTGTAACACTGTTCAATAAGCTTATCAAGGAGATAGAGCTGCCACTCTGTCAGCCCTTGAATGGAGCAGCTGTGCCATTTTCTGCAGGACAGAGTACATCCGAGCTGGAGATACTTGGTGAGATACTTTTTTGATGCGCTGTCCACATGTGACAATTGTTGCTGACAGAGAGCCCTCCAGGTAACAGAGAGTATTGCATCTGAATAGACATGCACATTTTCCCCAGAAATGTTAGAGGAGTTTTTGAAATTGGTTTTCAATGTCATTGTAATTATAGACTCTTAGAAATAACCAGAAATACTTTGTCCTTCATTTGGCATCGGGAGTTCCCTCACTCTCCTCCTGCCTCGCCTTTATGCATGCAGAAAAATATTGTAGGCTATTGACTGACATAGTTGAAAACCAGAAAGCTCACACAAAAAACATTTGATCCGCTGGTACCGTGTAATAATTGTAACAAATGAGGATTTTGTTCGATAGGTTTTTAACAACTGTGGCTCACTAGCGCAGCAATGAAGAAGCTACTATTTGAGAGTAAGTGGTAGAGGACATCTATAAACAAGCCAGCTCTTATAACCAAAACTAGCTACTCTTGACTTAAAATAAACTATACTTGCACTGCTACCTGCTGCGGGTCTGTATGCCAACAGCATTAAGAAAGCATCAGTGCTACAGCAGCCAGCTGCCCAGAGCCTGGCTTCTGCCACACACTGATCGTATTCTTTATTAGCATAAACGTCTTTCTCCATTAACCTTCCCTCAGGAAAGGGGAAACACGGCCCCCATCGTAATTAGCTTACACAGCCTTCCATGTCAGCTAAAGAATGGAAAGTGTCAGGGCTGCTCGCAGCAGCCTCATAGGTATTTGCTGTAAGCAGGGAAAAGTTAATCTGCTCTCAGATTTTGGCAAGGGGACAAAAACCTATGTGTAAAATAGTACTTAGAATGAATTAAGTTTCACGTAACTGTGACCACACAGTAGGCAAAGTAGTAAAATGGTGGTGATGATGGAAAATATGACTAATCAAAAAGCTGTATTAACTTAATGAATAAAATTGTGCTTGAATGTAAACTGAGGTTCTTAAGTGCCTCATTTTAAAAACATGTTTGTTTATTGTATTGCTCTGTAGCTTGTAACAACTGTATTATTTCACTTACCAGCACACTCTAGCAGTTTCATCTGGAATACCATTTTCACACAAAGTAGATTTAAAAAAAGAGAAGACGAAATCAAAAGCGACACTGAGCCACTGAACTTATTTTACTAAATTACTTAAATCAGAACATCAAAAAAACTCTGGAAAAAATGGAAATGCTTTGATTTTTCACTTTGAAATCTCTTGGTTTTGCAAAATTGTTTTTATTTCTATGCTTGAATTCTCACTTCTCTCTTCATAACTGGAATACAAAGTGCAGAGCGCTTTGGGCTATCAGGGCAACAGAGACCAAGTGCAGAGGCTGGTGCGGGCACAGCTGTTGCTTGTTCTCTCCCCATCCCACATCCCTCTCCCCAAATCCATTTGATCTGAGTTTGGCAGGTCCCTGCAGATTGATTCCCATTGCCACCAGAACATATTTCTCTTCCTGATTTCTTCTTAGAGGTTCTGACTCAGCAAGTTTCTATAGACGTAAAGAGTCAGGCTTAATATTTTTCTGTGTGATTGGAATCGTTCAGGTCTCCATACACTTTGAGAATTGCAGGAAGCTGGATCGTCCACTTTCCGGATAACCCAAGGTGGTTTTGCTTCTGAACAAGCACTGAGTGGACTCTCCAGAAGTGCTGCAACGTGTGCTGGGGGCAGGGCAGCTGCAGCGACAGGGGTGACCCCCACCCCGGGCATGCTTTGCTCCATCAGACCTCAAACAGCAATTCGGATTCAAGAGCTGTGTCAGCACCGTCCAAATCATCCCTTCTATTGAACTAAAGTGCAAATAAAAGGCTGCCACACACAGTCATCTCTCAAACAAAGTGGCTGAGGAAACTTCTTAAAGTTTATAATGGTTGATCAAATTCATTACCTTCTAAAAAATACAACACTGAACAGCACCATGTTGCAGGATGATGGAAATCATATTCAGCATTCCCAAATATCATCAGCTATCTTCCCTGCTTTCTTCAACATCTTACCATCTTGCAGAAAAAATATTTGATAAGCAAACAGAAAAGCAAATTGTTATAGGTGCGGAGGCTTAAAGGAGTGATCTGGGAAAGGCATTCCCACCTCTTTCCTCCACCCAAAACTTTCCAGCTCTTTCATAGTGTTGAACCTCTTTTCTCCTCACGAAACATTCTGAAATGGAAAAATTGGGATTTGTTCATATAGTTCATAGCAATCACAAAGTAACGATTATATAAATTTCATAGGATTTTTTTTTTTTTAATGAGGTCTTTCACAAAGGACTTTTGAGCCTATGTGGGCTTCCTGTTTAAGCTTCATATTTTCCTCAGGGAAAAAAAAAAGAAAAAGGTATGCTTTTTTAGGACCAGGTGTTTTATATAGCTAAGTTAAAACATGCCTGGAAAGGCTATGATTATTCTTCGGTCTGAAAAGCAATGCACTTTTTTTCTTTCTCCTCCTTTTTGTAGTATTTCGTATATATCCCTTTTAACATGGTGTTTATTTCTAGTGTTTTCTATTTGTGAATCTCCCACAGCTATTACTTTCTTTAAAACACTGGATTCAAAAGTGGACATTGGTTTCCTCCTCTCCCTCAAATATTCTTACACATGTTGCTGTAAATCAATTACGGGGCTGACATAGCATTTGGCTGCCTGACAAATGTGCCATAATAACGCAGCTTAGTAAAATGTGGAATTTCTGAGGTACTGCTTGTAACTTTTTCAATGCCGTTGTAAATTCCCAGCCATGACAGCACAGGTGGAAGCAAAGTCATAAATAAAGTACGTGTGTGTGTGCACATGCACGTGTATATGGAGAGGGTGGGGAGTAGAAGTTGCACATACTCATTCTTCCTGAAGAGTTCCCTAGGTGGTTCACTGCTTTCATTATTTAATTCAGCTACTTGAAGTGAATTAAAAAAAGAAATCCCTTCATTAAAATCAAAATAATCTTGCTAACAAAGTTGTAGAGTGAGAATGCGTGCGTGCAAATTGAAGCGAGTAGGCTGTTGCTGCTATGGGAGTGAGCTGGCCCCGGTAAGCCGTGCCAAGCTTCACAGCAGCGCTTCAGGTAATGATGAAAGACCCATTTCAGGTACCCACCGTGAGCTTCTGCTTCTCAGAGGGCTGAGCTGAGCTGCCCCTCGTCTTCAAGAGAAATCAGCAGGGAGCTGGAGCGCTACGCTGATGGTTCACAGCACCAGACAAAGACAGGAATGCGCATTGTCCCAACAGCTTTTGCTGTCCTGTTTCCTTGCAGGATTGATTCCGAGAGGCAAGACATTTGGATGGTTCCTTTTTCCTTTTGCCCTTAGGCCACTTAAAGGTAGGGTAGTGTTTAGCAATATTGCTAATTTGACCAAATGGTTGGTGCTGATGAGGTGGCCCCCATCCAGCCTGCCTGGCCATGCTGGTCCTTTTGCCTCCCCTGTGAGAGCTGGCCTTCGCCTGAGCACGTGCTGAGCCTGATAAGGAGTTGGACCATCCTTGCCCTCAAAATAAATAGTTTCTGGCTGTTCCCTTTGAATCCATGAGTGTAGGACTACTCAGGAGCTGTTACACGATAGCTGAGGACAAGACATTTGGAGGTATCTTAGAGAGAATTTGATGAGCTGTTGCTGCCGAACTACCTGAGAGGAAAGCCAGGCTCTGGGAACACTGGTTTTGTGACTATCACCTCTTCTTACAAGCAATGCTAGGAGTTATTGCTACTAAACAACCAAATAATAACCTCAGATTAAACCACTCTTTCTTAGCTGTTATTTTAATCATCACTAGAAAAACATGATTTAGAACAAATACCAAGTTATCGTACATAATAATGTTTATAGTCCACAGCTACAGTGACTAACATTGAACTGCACAGAAAACTAGCTTTAAAAGAATGTTTATTTTCAGAGTTGCAGACTTTAAAATCAAGTATTGCTAAAGGTAAAAATGCGTATTTGGCCTTATCAATGTCTTCAGGCACTTTCTGTCTTTAGCTGTTTGGAAACAAGCATATTCTTAAATATGGTAATGTATGTATATTGTATTTTCGCTTCTTAAATTTATTTCAGATACAGTATACCCACTAATATGCAACAGGGTCACCAACTGGCAAGGATTATTAGACTTTAAAATTTGCAGAATAAATCAGCTAACTTAATTGGAAGACTAAACAGTAAGTATTCTGGGTTTTTTTGCTATCTACTGTTTTATGGTTATCAGTATTTATACCAGCATTTCCCAAACAGAGCACGCTTAAACCTAGATCCTCTCATCCATCAAAGTATCTGATTTAAGGCGAAATTTGTAATTCTGTTCTCAGAAGAATTCAAAACCAGCCTGCTTAAAAAAATTGTTATTATTCTGCAGGTTGCAAAATAGCATACTTAAAAACTAGGTCCTGTATGACTTAAAACCAATTGGTCCAAAAGGTGACAAAAAAAGTATGGTTTCCCTTAAGTGGTAAAGTGGTAGTTCCTTGTTACTGCTGCTGTTCCTGGTCCCTTTTTTGTGTCAGTGCCGAGAAGCCATAAAAGACTGGCTCCCACTTAGCGAGGCTCCTGCCTTGGACCTTGAGCTTGCACAGAGAAGGCAAGGGCTAAAATATGGACTTGGCGTTGTGCGGTGTCTTGTTTGGTTTGGTCAGGAGCTTAGGATGGGAAGAATCAATAAATGCAGAGGGGAGCAAACATAGGAAAAGAGAGAGAATAACCAGGGAGGAGCGTGTGTGGGACAAATATGAGGAGTGGGCCATATAGATGTTCACAAACTGGGAAGAAAGGGGATGATGAGCTACCAAAAAACCCTGAGAAATTCAGAACAAAACAGAAAAAGAGTCTGACTGGCTCCTCCCTGCACCTGCCACTGTAAGCTGGAGGATGGACTGGGAGGAAGGAGAACAGAAAGTTGGACATTTGTCCTACTGACACAAGGAGGTCCTGCTCTGCATGTTTTGAGCTCTGTTGAACAGAGTTAAATCAAACTGCTCTCCCATAGATCATTATGACTTTCACTGTCTTGTACTAGCAGCACCCAAACCACATGCCTGAAAGGCACTCTCACATCTTCACGTGCACTGTGAAGAGCCCACGCTGTGCAGTCTGGTGACTTTGGTGGAGTTTTTAACTCATACAAGTGGATACAAGTGATAGTTAGAGCTTGGGTTCTTCCTGCTTCATGCAAAGTTGGGCCTCTAGCCTCTGCTAACTGTCTTGGTTTCCTCTGGACTTAGCAGCTAAGCGATAGGTATCTCCCCACATATCTTGGAAACTCATCTGAGGACGAGCTGCTCTGCTGTTCGAGGCTGCCCACACCTCTGCTGACAGCCTTAGGCAACAAGACTAAATTAGAAGTCTAACTTTTCATCATATGGGGTAGATGAGTAAATCTTGTGCTGTAACGATGTCTGTTCCTCGCTAGGAAAGAGAAAAAAGAGCACAGTTCAGCTGACTTCAGAAAGCCTCCATAGAAGCCATCTGTGTTTTCCTCCTCCAATCCACTTAGAAAGGTCTCCTGAAACCTCCTTACTCACGAAGGTAGGAAGCTCTTTCTGATTTTCAGCCTAGGTTTACTCAGGACAGGCATTTACTCTTGGGAATAACATTTTTCAGTAGCTGAAAGTAGATGGAACCATATCCAGTGTTGGGACTCCAATGTTTTTATAAAGGCTAAGCATATTTCTTCTCAACCTTTCTCCTGCTGGGATAAGGAAGGCAAATTTTTGTACTTCCCTTTGCATATGTGTCCTGGTTTGGACCAGGACAGAACTGATTTTCTTTTAGTAACTTTGCTTTTTAGTTAAGTCTCTTCTGAGAAGATGCACTCTCTGAAATTAACTGCATGTTTTTCCAGACAGTAGCTGCTTCTAGCAGTGATAAGGCTCGGTGTTTATAGTTAGTGCTGGAACATCAGTAGCAATGGTATGCAGAAAGGCTCTTGCTTATAGTTATTCCTATAGAGACCAAGGTCAATGCTTGCTTCTGCTGACTTTGTGCTCTGGAACTGAAAGAGCAGAGCAGCGGTCACACCTGCGACCCTGCAGTTGGGAGGAGTGGGACAGACAGGTGATCAAAAACTGACCAAAGGGAGTGTTCCATCCCATAAGCATCATAGTCGGTATAAAGCTGAGGGATCATGAGGGTCTTGCTCTTCTCCTTCTGTGTCCGGCACCAGAGGAGGACTCTGTCCAATCCTTCTGCCTTCGATCCCATTCTGTGCATTCCTGAATCCAGCTCCTGCCTGCTGCTGCTGAGTACAGTCCGGGACTTCCCCAGGGTGTGCCCCACAGCATCTGGGTGATGTATTGGTCATCAGGGTGGGGGGGAGCTCAATATTGGTTTTGTACATATTTGTGTATTTGTATATATTTCATTATTCTTTCTGCATATTATTATTATACATTATTATTGTAGTTAGATTAAAGCTGCTTAACTTTTCCAACCCGTAAGTCTCTTTCCCTTTTATCTTCCCCCCCTCATTTTGGTGAGGGAGGGAGTTAACAAAGAGCGTCTGTCGTTCGCTTAACAGCCAGCCCAGCTTTAAACCGCGAAAATATGACTTGTCTTTTCCTTAATCAATTTAGTATCCTTTTTTGGCATCTCTTTCTTTTAAATTTTTAAATCCAACCAAACATCACTATAAATCAACAATGTCAATATTTGAAAAATTAGCTTTATTTTGAACATTGAGTTAAATACTGAAACTCCTCTAGGAGAAGAACAAAAAAGTTAATATAGATGTTACTTTTATGTTTGATTAAATTCCCCTTGTGCAGTCCACCAAACCTATAACACAGTCCTAATGAATTCTGCAGACCTACAAGAACTGATATCATCGGAGGAGGGAAAAAACGAATTTCTGTTGAGCAGAAGCACAAAAAGATACTGGCTTGTTTTGAGACAGGTCATGTTACGCTGGGTGAAAGCTGGCCTTCTTTGAAGTCAATGGTAATATACCTACTTACATTAAGATTTTGGTAGTGTTGTAGCAGTTAAGTATAGGACTACTGGAACCACTGGTAACAGTGCAATGGAACACAAGGGTTTAGATCTTTCTATTAAAATGATCTAATTTCTCATTAATGCAGCCAGCAATTAATTGGCACTTACAACTAATGGAAATAAATCAAGCTGATCATCACTCCAGGGAACTACTGGAGAGAGTCCAGCAGAGGGCCACGAAGTTGATTAGGGGAGTGGAGCATCTGTCTTATGAGGAAAGGCTGAGAGAGCTGGGTCTGTTCAGCCTGGAAAAGAGAAGGCTGAGAGGAGATCTGATCAATGCTTATAAATATCTAAAGGGTGGGTGTCAAGAGGACGGGGTCAGACTCTTTTCGGTGGTGCCCAGTGACAGGACAAGGGGCAATGGGCACAAACTGGAACACAGGAAGTTCCACCTGAACATGAGGAGGAACTTCTTTACTGTGAGGGTGACAGAGCACTGGAACAGGCTGCCCAGAGAGGTTGTGGAGTCTCCTTCTCTGGAGATATTCAAAACCCGCCTGGATGCATTCCTGTGCAACCTGCTCTAGGCTAACCTGCTTTAGCAGGGGGGTTGGACTAGATGATCTCTAGAGGTCCCTTCCAACCCCTACCATTCTATGATTCTATGATTCTATGATCATTCAAAATGTGTCGTTTCTCAGAAGCCTGCATTTTAATGAAAAGCAAGAACATACGCTGACATTTTAGCTTGTCTGATCTCCATTCTATTCACTCTGAACGTTAGTTGTTTAAAACTCGTGAATAATTTTAATTACACTGTACCAATTTAACATGCTAACGTTAAACCTGAAATTATATATAAAGAAGGCAGCAGTGAAAGAAAACAAGCAAAGCCTCAACTTTCTCCAGAAAGTAACTAACTAAGCAAATACAGTCATATTCAGACCACCTACATGTCCAGTGTTGTTGCTGCAATAGCTCCTGCATCTAAGTTCAAGAATGCAACAAAACATTTCAGCTGCAGACTATCCAGAGGTTCAGGAATCTTTCTCTCAATACAGGCAACGTATCACTGGTTGAATTTTTTCACCCCAAACTTGCACATAGTTGGAATTTACCTCATGGTGCTTCTGTTGCCTAGTATTAAGTCATTTAAGTAACCATCCAGCCTTTCCTCAGTGATAATGGTGAGGATATCAGTGGGCTCCTCTGGGCCTTTCCTAAAACTGGCATTTCCAGGAAGAGATTTGGCTGATCGGTCTCTCCCCTTCACAGGGAACCTCCATGACCACACAGGGTGGGTACGCAACCGCTAGATGGTAAAGCTGGGTGAAATGAATTCCACAATGACTGGTAGATGGTTGAAAATGCCCTGAAGCTCGCACCTACCACCTATGACCTGAGAAATGCATTAGTCTGAATCCTAGTTGTGTTTGGCAGAAAAGATTCTTTTTCTCAATGTATTTTTACAGAGTTAAAGTCTCTTCAAAACATAGTGGTCTTGTTTTTCTTCTTTATCTCACTTTGGCTTTCGACTGAGACATGTATGAAAGAAACATCTTCTTTTCTCCATGTTTATAATTGCCTGAATTATAAACCTCAGGTGGAAATGGTTGCCACTCTGCCGTGCTCAGGTATTTATTAAATGCTTCTCTGTCTCTATCGGTGTCCTGACATGAAGCTAAGGCCAACAGGTGAAAGCCGGTTATTCTTTGAAAGGGTAATTCCTTCGGTAAGCAGAAGCAGCTTCACAGCTGCCTGCAGAGCATTCTCTGGTTCCAGGTTATTTCACCCCTCAGGTCCGGCTTTGTGCATCAGATGCCTCTTTCATCTGTCTTTGTCACACTTGTCAGAATTTCACAAATAGGGCAGGAGCCTTGCTCTACAGTTGTGGGATCGATCTGCATTAGCTCAATAGGTGCTTACTTTTAGCTTTTGGTTTTGGTTTGATTTTTACTTTTGTGTATTTGATGAAGAGTTTCGTGCTTACATATTGTGCAGTCAGTGCCATCTAAAGGGAATTAGTTTTCTCACAACAGAATGCTTTGAGGTTCCTATTAATACTTCCTTAATCTGAGAGGCTGTTCAAACCCCTTGTCAGCTGAGCACAAAACCACCTAGAGACACAAGAAATTGTGCAGATTGAGAAAGAAAATTCATTCTTTTCTTTTTTTAATTCATTCTATCATTCCTGAAACACTTGACAAGAGTGCTTTAAGGCAAGCGTTGTCATCCTTGCCTTGCAGAGGCTGGCTGAGTCCATCAGGTCCACGTGGCCCTTTGGAAGTGCCTGTGTTTCTCTAATGACAATGAAACGTGCTTGGTGCAGACACCTAAGTAAACATCTTGGGTTACCAAGAATTGCTCCTGGGCTTTTGCTTTGCTTTGCTCTTTTCACACGCGATGGAGAGACTACTTTATCACCAAGATACATTAAGAAATGTATTCATGTATGAGGTTCTAACAGCTAGGACTTCATTCTTAAAATGGATGGAAATATAAACTCTTTGTTTAAGCACATAAATGTGAAAACATGCACACTTTTGATCACACATTCCCCAAAGACCTAATATATTCACTGTTTATGAATCCTGAGAGGTGAGCCCAAAGAACATGAAGCAGTATTGTATTTAATTTGCTCTTTTGTTATAAAATATTCCACTATGTAGGTATTTATTTTGTAAGTTTGAATGGAAAAATTATGTTTTGCTGCTGGAAACTTATAACTTTATACCATCCAGATAAATAAACAAAAGATAAGGAGTTTCTTGAGATACAAAATGAAAAGAGAGATTAACAATGTTTTTTCCACAGAAAATATTGTTCCCTATCAATAAATCCTGAAGAAAATGTTGACTTTTGAAAACAGCAGCAGACTAAAAAAAAAAATTTGATTTTACTTTCTTTGATTTTTTCTTAAGTTTGAATCCTCAGTTTTAGTTTCCCTTAGTGAAATTTTAAGACGCTTCCCAACCAGTGTCTTCAAGTTTTCAGAAATATCCAAACATCGTTACCAGTTTGTCTGGTGAAACAGAAATCTCTGATGCATCAAAAGCCTATGTTTTGTATATCAGAAAGATTCACTCCTACCATCGGTAAACTTGCACTGCAAAATGAGATTTCCAGGTTGGGAGCTGCAGAGATGTGAGAATATCTTCACTGTTTTACCATCTCGGTTTCCCTCTTCAGGCCTGATCTCGTTTTTTGGAAGGAATCAACCAGTTCATTCTGGGATGAAATTCAGGTGTGTTTCTGGGGACAACTCTGTTCAAGGCTGTTCCCAGTGGTCAGCTGGGGAAGGAATAGGGCCACTGTTCTTCCCCGCAGAGCCTTCTCACATGCCTTCAAACCAAAGTCCAGGGCTTGCAACACACACCCTTGGTATCATCATGTGCAGTTATTGGCTTGATAGGCTGTAACACAGTTCTTCATCATTTCAGGGCATTACATCTGGGGAAAAAAAGGGGGGAAAAAGTAAAGGAAGCAAAAATTTTTAAAAGCCCCAGAAATAATGATGTCTTAAATTCACGGAGGTGCCAAAAGGAGCCTGGAGACAACCCAGGCTTACAGCTATTCCATAGGGCTGCTGTCAGGGTTTTGTAGCAGAGCTTGTAATAGAATTGTAGATTCCTGAGCAGCATGCACACAAGCCACCCTGTGTCATTTGATCCGGAGCCAGGTATTGTTCCCTTGGGTGAATGGCTCTGTGTAGTGCAAAACAAGTACTAGCATCTTGCAAGTGTAATTTAGATCTTTGACTGGATGAATTCACCGCCTGATCTGTTTTAAAAGCTATAAAAGCATCAGTCTCCATGTACAGGCAGGGAAGAAGGAGGAACAGCTCTGAGCACCTATCACTTTGAGATTATTTGGGGTGTGTTTCTATCTGTTTGTTTCCACTTGCTTAAACAGGCTTCTGAAGAAATTATATCATTACACTCTATTTTTAATAAAGCTGTAGCTATGATCTTTGCTTCCTTAGCAAACACTTCTGTTCACATGTGAAATGAGAAAAAGGAGGGAAAGGATTGTGAAAAATCTCTAGGGAAAAAAAGATAGCTAAAAATACATCTACACAACCCAACATGTCAGCAAAGACAAAATGAGATGGTGTGGGTCTTTTTTTGCTAAGAACAAGTCCAGGTAAGATTGCAGCTGAAGTACTCTGAGCTGGCTTGAGCTGGAATCTCAGGAGTTAATCAATCTCTGAATCCAGGAATGGAGCTTTTCCACCGGGGTTCCGTTCTACCCTGTACAATATTTCTACAGTATTCCAGTATAGCACACTTATGGTCATGGGATGGTCTTCTGTGCAGTTCCATTGGCACTAAGTATCTTCTCATACTTTGCTCTGACTGTTGGCCAAATATGCTGAAAGCCTTAATGCTTCATATTTTAGGGGAGTGTCGTGGTTTAACCCCAGTAGGCAGCTAAGCACCACCCAACCACTCACTCACTCCCTCAGTGGGATGGGGGAGGGGAAAACTCATGGGTTGAGATAAAGACAGTTTAACAGGTAAAGAAAAATTTACACGCACAAGCAAAACCAAATTAGGAATTCATTCGCTCCTTCCCATTGGCAGGCAGGTGTTCAGCCATCTCCAGGGAAGCAAGGCTCCATCGTGCATTAGTGTTACTTGGGAAGACAAACACCATCACTCCGAATGTCCCACTTCTTTCTCCCAGACTTTATTGCTGAGCAAGACATTATATGGTCTGGGATATCCCTTTGGTCAGCTGGGGTCCCAATTTCTTGTGCATCCCCAGCCTACTCACTGGTGAAGCAGCATGAGACTCCCAAAAGCCTTGACACTATGTAAGCACTGTTCAACGATAAGTAAAACGTCCTGGTGTTACCAACACTGTTTTCATCACAAATCCAAAACACAGCAACTGAAAAGCTACTATGAAGAAAATTAACTCTATCCCAGCCAAAACAAGTACAGAGGGAAAAGGCAATATAATATCATAATTGGGCTTGTAAACCTTTTACCATATTCACTGACTTTACATAACCAGTGCCATATGATTCGTGAAAACAAATGTAATAATTTGAAATTTGAATTCTAATCCTTTTAAAAATTGACAAGAAGTTTTTCAGAAAAGAAAAATTTGCAGAAAACAAAAGGTTATAGAATCATAGAATGGTTTGGGTTGAAAGGGACATTAAAGATCACCTTGTTCAACCCCCCTGCCATGGGAAGGGACTTCTTCAACTAGATCAGGCTACTCAAAGCCCCATCCAACCCAACCTTGAACACTTTGCAGGAGGGGGCATCCACAAGTTCTCTGGGCAACCTCTTCTAGTGTCTCGCCACCCTCACAGTGAAGAATTTCTTCCTAACGTTTGATGTAAATCTACCCTTTTTCAGTTTAAAACTGTTACTTGTCTTATCACTACATGCCCTTGTAAAAAGTTCCTCTCCAGAGGTCTTCCTGGAGCCTTCTTCAGGCTGAACAACCCAAACTCTCTCAGCCTATCTTCATAGGAGATGTGGTCCGGCCCCCTGGTCATCTTCATGGCCCTTCATGGTCCTCTGGACTTGCTCCATAAAGTCCATGTCCTTCTCACGTTGGAGTCCCCAGAGCAGGATGCAGTACTCCAGGTGGGGATCGACAAGAGCGGAGTGGACTGGGAGAATCACCTCCCTCAATTTTGAGACTTCATGGCCTCAAAATTTGAAAAAAAACCCCCTTAATATCATCTAAGCAGTGATATTCTGGGGAACAAATATTCAAAAGAAAACAAATTAGAGTCACTGAAATAATTGTCTTCAAGATATAATTTGACTAGCTCTCCAGTTAACTTGGCAATAATTTGAGAAAAAAGAGCAAAACAAAACCATGTCTGGGGCAGAATCTTCTAATTGCTCTTCTTTCCTTGTTAAAACCCTTACAGATAATTTTTATTGGTAGAAATCTGGCGTTAGTGGATAACCAACAATTTATTACTAGGTTTATGCCATATTGCTTCTCCAACTTGCAGAAAACTATTTCTTTCATGCATAATACTTTTTAATTTATCACCTCTTGAGAGCACTTAAGCAACTGTGATTCAATTAAACCAATGTTCAATGACTGTGCCTGTGTTTCACACTTGGCTGATAAAAGAAAAGGATGAGATACATTACAACTATTGATTGACTAGAGTTTATTTATGGTTTTAACCTATAAGTCTTTAACAATCACCTTAAGTTTTTGTGCGTGCGTGTAGAGTGCTGAGCTGATAAAAGAAAGCTACAAGTGCAATCCATACTAAGGAAGGAGAAGCATGCTTTAACATTTTATCTGTTTATGTAGTGAATTTATAGCTTGTGACTTTGTCAGTTCTAGAGAGTAATTTTCCCTCCTTACATGCATAACAGGGATGTCATGAGCACTAGTACTGCAATCTTCCCTAAGCTGGAATAGCCCCCAATGCTATTTTAAGGTGTTTTTAATCGGATTCAGTCTCTCACTCATTTCTGTTAGTTTGCCAAACTCCTGTGACAGGCTTTCTGGAAATAATGTAATTTTCAGTTTGTGATATCAACACATCAGAGAAAGGAAAATAGTCTTTAAAAATTATGGTAGTGGATAAACTAAATCAGACAACCGTATACTGACTTGTCCAAGGTCATGTGGAAAGTCAGAGCCAAAAATAACCCAAATCTCTCTCCCTTTTTTTTTTTCCACATTAGGCCAGGCTGGATTTTAATTCGGAGGGAATTGCGCAAAATTTCAGAGGCATCTAGTCCAGCTGAGGGAATGAAGAACACAAAGATGGATAAAAACCCAATCCTTTAAAATGCAAAAAGAAGAAAAAGTAACATGATTGCACTATTGTCACTCTCTGTTTAATTGCTATATGGCACTCACAGAGAAGCTTCGAAATAAAGAGAGAAACTCGGAAGACAAACTGGAAGGGTGGATGGTAAAAGGCATTTGAGGTGCTCACCTTTCTGTGTATTTCCCGGGCCCATCTGAATGATATCTCTTGAGGCTGTTATTTGGCAGAGTTCACAAGAACAAGACAAAACACTGTTTGGCTTTTTATTAATTCATTTGTGCAAAAGGTAGTCAGTTTTCAGGGTCACTCTATCACAAGCACAGCTACTAAGATATCTGCTTCGAATCAAAGCACAAAAGCTTACTGATATGAACATTTCTGCATGAGGCTCCCGTAAGCACTAAATCCTCTTTCACAGCCCACAGAAAAGGTTGGGTGAATTTAAAGAGTACAAAACATTCTTGTAAAGATAGGTATAAAATGATCACATCTTTTAATGAACTTTAGAATCACAGTATTATAGAACACCAGGTTGGAAGGGACCTCAAGGATCATCTGATCCGACCTTTCTTGGCAAAAGTGTGGTCTAGACAAGATGGCCTAGCACCTTTTCCAGCTGGTTGGATTGGATTTTTGGTCAGAAACTCAGAATTTTCATATTTTTTCCACTTTGTAAAGACATTTTCTCTAAAAATAGAAAGTTATTTTGTAGGATTCAGTTTGGTTTTATTTTTAAGGAAGAAAATTATTTTATTCCCAACAACTTTAAAAGTTCTGGCTAGAAGAGGGGTAAAAATTCTCAGTTAATGATGTGCTATGGCTAGCCTGTTTTGGGGGTGATTACTCAAACTGGCATATGAATAGGAGGAGGACACCCCAAGAAGGAAAATCTTCATCCTTCAAATAACTTTCAAGAACAGCTGCTTTCCTTCCAAGCCCCTTCCCAAGATCTTCTGCCCATAGCAATACTCACTGAGAGGTCAGGACTTCCCACCTCTCCCACGACTGATCAGCACCAACGTTGGGTGTTTATGAACATTCACAATAACTAAAGATGGACCTCTTCCCTAGTTGGTCCAGCAACTTTTCCACCCTGCATAAATGATTATGTATATGCTTTCATCAGTTTTATGTAGGACTGGTAGCAGAAGACAGCTGCCAGTAATCAAAGTGTAAACTGTAGTGCAAGGGTTGAGGTGAAATCCTTTCTGTAAGTCTCACTGTGTCTGTAGTTATCTGAAATGCTGCATCTTTGCTCTTTTAGGCTACAGTAATTTATATGATCCTGTTGTAGGCTATTTTATGGGACTTTGAATCCACTGTAATGCTGAGTAGATGAGATAGGCAATATCTTGCTACCTATCTCTACATATCTCTATTGCCAAATTGTGCTATATAGCATCCAGATTCTGTGACCTCGTAGACTTTATCAGGAGCCACAATCCAGCAGTCACAACACAGCATGCGAAATTCACATCTTGCACTTGCCCAAGGTTCACTGTACTTATCCTGTATGCCTGGCTGCAGTTCCGCATCAGGGTGTACCATCGTATTTGGCAGGTATCAATGATACAGCAAGGGTGACTGAGAAGTCAAGTGAAGGTGCGAACCAGCAGGATTTCAGGGAAGCCGCAGAATTCTCCGAGAGATTTCTGGCAAGCATTTGTCTTGAAGCTGATGCAAGAATTAAACACTGAGTATGACTGAATACTTTTTTTTTAAACTGATTTTCTCATTCTTTTCATCACTGATGACAGCCATGGAAAGATGAGGGTTTTCTTTGTTTTGTTTTGGTTTTGTTTTCGGTTGGATTTTTGAGTTTTCTCTCACCTAGGGCTCTCTTCTGTGTTGTTGCTGCTCCTATTGCCCATGGTTTATTTCAGCCAGCTATTTGGATAGGCTTTATGTTTTACTTTGTATTGAGCTGTTGCTTTCTGGCTGTGTCTTCCACCTCTAATTTTGTACATAATGAACAAAAAAGAAGAAAAACAAACACAATAGAAAAATATGTCATTATCCTTTGCATCTTTTCCATGCTTTTTGCTGATCATATGCACATCATTTGTAGTGCTGCCAAGAGCATCTGAGCCTCAGTCAACTACTTTTGGGATTGTAATTCCTTTATGGTCTATTTTCCTATTCGTTTTGATCTGAATGGTTTAGTAGCACAGCTTGGAAAAGATACAGGCAAAGGTCTTTGGACTAAGTTTCTGTTGAATTAACACGAGCCATTTCAAATGTCATTGGGTACTGATATAATATGTTTTGGGTTGGCAATTGGCCTTGAGAAAATAAATCAAATTAATTTATTTTCTTTTTCAGCTCCTGTCTTACTTGGGCAGCAGAAACTCTTATTACAAGTGAATGCTGCACTAGCAACAGATTATTCCTGAAGAAGGGTAATGGATACAAGAAGTTCATTCATCTATCCATCTTGCTATTTATCCTACATATATTAATAAAACATGTCTGCTACACCGAATTCACTGCATTTAGTTTTCTCTCCTTTAGTCCTTGCATATGGAGATATAACTGTTTTTTTTTTTCATGAGGAGAGGGAAGAAGGACATGATCTGTGTTACTTATAGGAAAAAAAATATGGCTAAGAGGTAGGCCTGGTGAATTGAAGGAATTAATGGGAAAAACGGTAATTAAACTTAGCAACCTAAAGTATGTACATAAGAGCCCAGTGCAGATCTCTCTGAAGGGCTGTATTTCAAAAGACGTCTTTACAGTCAGAGAAAACAATGGTAGATTTCAAATTGTCTGTAGCGTACATATCTGTGCTGTAGAAATATATACTTAACAGGGTATTCCAGTCTTCTTTTGCAGATTGCTATAAGAAATAGCTGCCCCTAAAAAGCACCTCATCTCATCGCAAATAACAGATTCAAAATGTCAGATAAAATGTGATTTAGTAATGTCTTTTTCTCTCCAACAACAATAAAATGAATCTAACTGAGTGATGCAGACATACCTGCCTGCTTCATCAATGCTTGAAAGTTCACTGAGGTAAATCCCACTTATAATTTTATCAAAGTTCAAACCTTGTACTATTTTCTGATATTGTGATAGAATTGTGTTCAAAAGCATGGCATGCCTCATGATGAAAAGGGTACACATGTGGTGTATTCAAGATCCTTGGCAATTCTGCAGCGAATGAGAATCAAATATTGACCAGTATGCTTCAATACAGATATGATATTTAATCATATGCTTGAGTATGACCATCAAATATTTATGTAAGTGAATCAATAAAGATTATGAATAAAGGTAGTAAGATACACAGAAAAAATATTTAAAAGAAAAAATACCATTTTTCTTATGGAGTTAAAATAACTAGTTAATGTATCTATCTATGTATGTACACTTGTGGAAGTATCTTGGACACAGATTTGCATCTGTGACTCAACAGATGGTGAGAACATTGGCAATTGCTCAAAAATGTCACAGGGTTAGTTGCATTGTTCCTGACCATCTCAATTTCTGAATTAAAATTCAGTTAATTTAGATAACTATATTAAAAATAGAGTTGAAAATCCCTAATGTCTGTCTAGCTGCAAAATTTCTAGATAAAAGGAGCAGTTGAAGTAAAGAAATCATAAAGCAGTATAATATCAACCCATCACTCTTGGAGAGTGAGGTTAGAGCAGATAGCCAGTGTGGCAAATCTCTTTGCCATCTGCTTCTTCAGCTTCTTGACCAGGTTGCAAGGCAGGCAGTATCCTCCCTTTTGTCCTATTAAAAGTGACATGTGCTGTCTTCTGCATCAAAGTATTTGATGCAGTCCGAACTTCACACATTCTGAATCGAAATTAAACAGAGCAGACTTGGGCCAAGCCATTGGAAGTTATGCTTCAAGGGTTGTCCATTGAGGCATTAAATTCACTAAATGTAAATTTAGAGCAGGCCGTGCTAAATTAAGCTATAGGAACCAGTTCTAAATGAGCTAATCTGTGTACTGGAAGACAGTGATGTGGGGTTTTCCCATAGCGTTTGATCCCGCTAAAGAAATTCTCTTGCCCCAAGTCTCCAAGGCAGTTTATTTAAAGTTAACATTGGTATTTCTATACAGCTTTGCCCTGGTCACATGTAGCCATATCTTCAGCAGACTTACCCAAACTACAGCAGACAATGTTTGTATACGTGCAAAATGACTGCAACAAAAACATATTCCATGGAGAAAGGTAAGGCAAAAAGGCAAACAAAAAAATTTAACTGTAAATATTTTGCTATTTTTAACCTGGCTTCCTCTACAAAAATTAAAAAGCATGAAGAAGTTCTTTTTAAAGTGAATTTTCTCAGTATTTCTCTATATATTCAATTTATCTGCGTACTTTGTTTCAAACTATAATTTCTTTAAAAGAGCCATCATTTAAATATTTTTAAAAGTTTCGTTAAAATACCAGCAACTATTTTTTTTCTTTTTCCAGAGCTATATCAGAGACCAAACATTACTTCATTATCAGGGTTTTAATACTAAAGATTACAGCCTCAGAACAAAAGTTCTCATATTCTGGAAATTATAATTTTGAGGAATATGTATTTAATGAATCTGTGCTGTGACATGCCTGATAAAACATTTAGGAAATACATCTTTAAAAAGTAACTTTATTTGAACAAAACTATATTATATTTGTTAACATCAGCAAAAGGAAGGTGATTGTGAAATCCATTTGCTCAGCAGACTCTCTTCCTTTTTTTCTTATTCTTCTTTTCATTTTCTTTTCAAATCAACAAGTACAAATACATTGTCTAAAGAAGAGTGAAGGAGGTGTGAAGAGATGAAGAATCTAGGTGTACTCATCACTGGCTGAGTGTTATATTAAGAGGGCAAAAGAAAATAGAGAACCTCAGCTACACAAAGGCAGGTTCAAGGGATGACACTTTCCATTAACAGCATAGAGAACAGAAGTGAATGACTGGATCTCATCATGACGGAGCAGAGACTGAGGGTGAAGCCTAAGTGAGCATCTGGAAAACAAGGTCTACATCAAGCAAATGGAAATATCCCAGCTGCAAGTACTTCATAGCTGTCCTCCATTCTTTTATTATTTTCTTTGTTACTCTAATTGCACTGAGCATTGCTTCTTGCTGTGAAAAACACAACTTCTTTCCTTACTGGAATACCACTGTTTCTGCAGTGTGTTGGGTATTTTTAAATTTCATATCACATTATGAGGCTATAATTTATTTTTGATTTACAAAATAGAGCAAAATTTTCAGCCTGGGGCCACAGAATCTCCTGTAGTGGAGTTTGTGCATTCACTGGGTATTTCTTAGGGTCAATAAATAAAAAAAGGTTGCAAATCTTCAATGCAAGAGGAACAATATTTAAAATATAAATACATAAAATACTTTCAGGGAGAAAAATAAAAATCAGCTAGAGCACAATTGAATTAACTAGCTCCCAAAGCTGTTATTAATTGCAGATGTCCTCTAATGTGGTATGCTTTTGTGGTGGCAATGCTTTCCCTTGTTGTCTCATTCCTCTTGATGCCAGCAGTGCTACTTCCTTCTGGCATTGTAGGGTAGGATTTCCAGCTGTTAAAATGCAGTCAGTCTTTCTGACTCTTAATTGTATCTGTAAAGAAATCAGCCAAGCTAATTATTTGTATTCTAAAGGCGCTTTCACCTTGTTTTCCACCTTCCAAAGGTGTATTCAGCATCAGGCAAATAAAGCAATATTAATGATGCATGGTTAGAAAGTAACTCTTCAGTTGCTGTGCAGTGCTGCAGGTTCTTGGGGGAAGAGTAATTTGTAGTATTTCCTTTATTTTTAAGAAGGGAATGCACCCAAGAATGAACCTTTTTTTGGTCTGCATTAAAACAAAGGAAGAGGTAAACAAGTAGTCAATGAATCACAGACAGCAAAATTCAACCTGCTGTAATTCCACTAGACTTTCAGGCCAAGATGCATGGCTTTTTGTCAAAGTGACCAAAGGTGGAATGAGAATGTGATGCATGATGTCAGATTCTTTTCTGTTCCCAAAAAACGCGTTGGTTTTTTTTCAGGTGAGCATTTCCTAAGGCCTTGTACAATGCCCAGAAATATAGAACACTTACTATGTATTCATTTTATGTCACAGGTTTTTCATTATATGCTTTTTGCCCATTACTTAATAGTATCACATAAATTTTATCATTTCAAAATATTTTAATTTTTATAATCACACGTTGGAAATTTATTTTCATTTGCTCAACTGTCAATAAAGTTATGTATGGACACACCACTTTCAGCTTAATAAATGCCGCTACGTATGTCTGAATGTACACACCAGAACAAAATAAAACCAATCTATATGCACTAAATTCACTCGGGCCTTTGAAGCAAGTCAGTGAAAGAAAGCAGCTGGGAAGGCCTTGTGGCAGCCAAACCTTGAAATGTTAACAGAAGCAGCTAAAGAAAATCTCGCCAAGTCAGCAACACCACTATCCCAGTTGCATCCACTAAGTACTGCCAGCAAAGTAGATGACAGTGCTTGGTTTATGAGCCCTTTGGCTGCCAGGCATGCTTTGTGTGTGGCCATGTACATAACAATCAGTCCTTGGCAAAGGATACATGAGTACCAATGCTAGTTTGCAAGGAAAGAATGAACAGGTGAGAATTTTCAAAACTAAGTTTTTTCTCTTCTCAGAGACACTGCTGTCTGCTGTCCAGGAGCCGGGAACGGCACTACAAAGCTGATCTTCTGCTCAGTGCGGTCAGAGTTTCAGTTGTATGCAGCAATCATTGAGCTCTGTAATTAATGTGGCAACATTAAAACAGCCAGCTGTTGGGACGACATTTTGCTCTCAGATGCATGTGTGTGGCTTCTGTGCTTCAATGGGAACAGTGTATGCATAGCTGAGGATACAATCTGGCTGCGTGTGTGTACACATATGTACATACCCATATGCATCTCTGTATATGCAGTAGTCATAAGGAGAAAGAGAAATATATTTTCCTGGATGATAACATTGATTAGCTTCCCATTCTCTTTCTGTACCAAATATTCTTATTTCTCTGTAGAGTCCTGGGCTTTGGTGTGTAGCTGTCTTCTTTAGGAAGCACACAGGGTATTTGATGGCTCTGTTTCAACCAAAGCAATGGGATTGATCCAAGATTTTGTTGTAACCTTTAGTTGAACCACAGCCTGAACTGTTTGGAAATGTTAAACGAAGAAGAAGAAGAAGAAGAAGAAGAAGAAGAAGAAGAAGAAGAAGAAGAAGAAGAAGAAGAAGAAGAAGAAGAAGAA
>VZSC01017631.1:274368-347850 GCA_013398225.1 Steatornis caripensis | reverse complement strand
ATCTCCTTTCACTGGGAGTCAATTCAGCTAAATTAAATGGCATAACATTGACCAGAACAAGGTTCCAAGGTGATGAGCAAAGGCGGCGAAGGAGAAGGGTCTCAGGAGAAGGGAGGAGAGAAGATGAAGATATGGCAAAGCAGAACAAATGAGAACTGTTCTACTTGAGAATGAGCTGTTATATGCAGTTTAGCCAATTTAAAAAAAAAAAAAAACAAAACCAAAACCAAACAAACCTGTAACAGCATGTTTTGTAGCACAATGTTTTGGGAAAAAGAAAATAAGAACATGCTAACAGGTTTTGAATATGTATTTTATTTTTCTACTAGTATCTATACCATCATTTATTAACTACGGATTAGACTTAGACTAAAGACAAACTCCCGGATGTGTATTAAATACACGTTTTTAACATGCTTTCTCTTTGGGTCATTAGCTACAAGTAGAAAGGCCGATATTCTTCTTATTGCCAGTTACAATAAAGCCACAAGAAATATAATTTAATTTAGTGAGAATTCTAAAATGCAACAATTTTACACATCTCAGAGCATCAATATGAAATGCAGGAGCTACAAAAATAGGCAACAGATGTCATATTGGCTGACAGAAAGGCCTAAAGGAATAAAAGAAATAAATCAAATACTTCAAGATGAGAATTTCATTGTCGTTTACAACTCATCAACTCAATTACAGCATGGATAAATCACAGAGCTAGATATGCTTGTAATAAAGTGTGCAGTTTAACAAAGAATTGGACTCAATTAGAATGATGTTTCAGAAAAGCCACGAATAGTGTATTTGTTAAAAAGACTTAAAGGCAGCAATATGTAGTACACTGTATACATATTGCAGTGCCAAAACAAACATGACCACATAAACGCAAAACTAATTTGGAGAAGCAGTTTCTAGACTGTAATGCTGATGGTGAAACCTATGATTATGGGTGCAATCCTGCAATCCCCAGCAATTGTACTAGGTTTGTTCAAGCCAGTAATCAAGTTGGGCATTCCCGCATTCTGACTGTCACTAAAATCTTCTGACTCACCCCACATAAAATGGCTAAGCTCAATGCTTTCTCCTTTCTTCACAAGTCCGTTGCTACTGTTTGTTCACTCCTGGCCTTGGTAACAGCCACCAACAGGTTTCTAAAGAATATACATATGGTTTTATGTTCAGATTGTAATCTTTTTTGCAACTCTAGCTGTTTTCCTTCTACTTTGATTCTTTCTCAAGGTTTCCTCTCACCTTAAGCAACCTTTACAATTGCACCTTTCTGGATCCTATAAATTATGATTCTGGTCTCTCTCCTTTCACCATGAGCGCTTACAGTGGCCATAATGTGTCGTATCATTGTTATCTTTCTCATCCTTGTTTTGTGTTTTTCCTCTCCTTTCCTTCTTCCCCAGTAGAAAAAAACCCATATTTTGTCTATGAAAACACACTTTTAATGAGATAATGCTGACAAAACCAGCAGGCTAAAATTGGTATTTTTTGCATATGTCATGGTTTGGTTCACCACTTATTTTCTCCGTAAGGACTGATCTGTAAAATTTTATTTTTTGCAATTCTCAATCACCCCCAAAATTCTGTAAATTTAAAAATTTTAAACTTGAAATGACTGCTTATGCCACCATGTTCAGGTTTCTGCATTTGTAGAAGTTTAGAAACAATGTCATAACAAAAATTTTAAAGACATGTCATCAAGAGGGACTGATGACATAAACTCTGTTGTAGGTCACTGCTGTGAGAGAAAATTCAGCAGGTGAAAATAATTGAAAACGTTACTTGCTATGGAGAAAGAAAAAAACACACTGTCCATCTGCCTCTACATGTAATGATTAACCCTATAATGATCCTGGATGCATGAGAAAAGCGTCAAGGAGTTGCTCACATCAGCAACAGTAGAGTCCATGTCATCTACACTTAATCCTCTGAAAACAAGGGGTCTGCTTGTCTAAACTTCTGTGAAAGTTTGCATTTCTGTCTTATAAATACCTCCAAAGCATGATTCATCAAACCAAAATAAATGCATTTGAAACAAATTTAATGAATCAAATGATGGGAGTGTCTGCTTCTCCCCATTGACTAGTTTATTTATCTTGTTAGTCTAGATGACTAATTTAAAGAAGGCATACTTAAAATATTAGTTCAGAGTGATACTGTTCTAATTGTTGCTAATGGCTCCCTACTGAGTGAGAAAATTTCAGGCACTTTTGGTCACAGAAACTGCTCTGTTCCATGTGTTCTTGTCATACTGGTCATTCCATAGTCACAAAATAATCTTGCTGATGATACAAATATAAAGACATGTAAAGATATTTTGCTAGGGATTAGGGAATTAAATAATCATCTATAGGGGTTCTCTACCCAACTGGTGAAAATGTGTTCAACACAGACTAAGAAAGAAATACAAAGTAAAATTTATCTTTGGATAAAGAGTAAAAAAATAATTGTTAGTCAAGTCTGCTTTCTTTGACAGCAGTGGCAAGATTGTCAGTGACAAGTGAGCATGAAAGTTTTTTAAAATGATTGAAAGAGATATCAAAAAGTTATTAACTGTTTGGGCTTGCTGATTCAATTTCTTGAGAGCTTGAGGGGAAAATAAAGTATATTCTTTTTCTGATATTTGTGAGGCAACTACTCAAGGGAGGGTGGTAGCATAAGAATATCAAAAAAGTGAAATTAAAAATAAAAAAAACAAACCAATAGACAAACCCACCAACTGCCTTCCTCTTTAATCCCCTTTCAGTGACTCCACAGCTGTAAATTTAGGAAGGGTTCCATTAAAGTAAATTGGAAAGCTAGAAATGAGCTTAATGAGCTTCAAAATTAAGGCAACATGGTGAAGAAAATCAACAACCAATGCTCTAACTTACAGAAGATGAGGAGAAAATTTAAAACAGTCCCAAAAGGAAATAATCTTTGAAACTGGAAATAGCCTCATGCTGCAAAATTCAAATCCATGTTTGCATCTCAAATTTTGACAGGTGTTTGTGGGAATAATTGTTACTGTGGCCTCATGAAAGAGCATAGAGTACATTTCTGGAGAAAGTTGTGATGTTTGTGACAAAACTAACATGCCTTTCTTTATATCAATAGTAATTAAGTGAGCCAGCATATAGCTTAAAACATTGTCTGATCATTTTTCTTCCTCTCTGTGACTGTACAGCTGTTTCACAACACAGGTGGGTTGCTACAATTTTCTGAAATCAGATAGAAGTGATTGATTTTATTAAAAAAGAAAAACCAATACACAAACTTATACCAGACAAAAGCCATGGGTGCATGTGATGTAAGGTAATTTATCTGTGTAATGTAATCTCCAAGTGAGGGTTTACAGTCAGTTTGTTCAAGGACAGGTAAATAACTTTAAGAACTTGAAGTCTCTAGAAGACTTTTCCTCACATTTTTCACTCCCTGTTGGATAATTTTAAAGTCCACTCACACTTCTTGATGTTGAGTGCAAAGAAGTGTGGGTACCACCAAAAAATAACCAGCCAGAAAGAACTTCTTAAATATGAGCCATTAATTTTCCACCTGTCATATCAAAGAGTGGGTGGGTGGGTGACAAAGTGTGAAGTTAGCTGTAACAAAGTCCCATGACTTTGCTTCAAAATTTTTGGTAGGTATTTTTATTATTAATATTCTAAATTTTACTAGATGTTTGTTATGTAAAACTTAGAATCATTTGTAAACTTAGATATTTTCAGAACTTCAAGTAAACAAGCATTTAGTAGTTCACTGCTGTACTAAGACAACAGAAATCTATTTCATATAAGGAATGATTTTGCATCACTGAATCTCAGGTAACCAAGATTCAACTGTATTTTGTAATTCTACAGCAAATCAAAACAGGGGAAGATGCCCTGCTATAGAGGAATAAAGTTATGCTGGTTGTTAGAATACTTGATTTGGATGGTGCTCAGCAGAGGAGGTGCTTGTTGGAAACTATGGTTGAAAATAGAGCCACTGAATCACTGCACGTTAGCTTTCTACCTGCCAAGTGGGAGAAGTAAGCTCATAGTTTTTTGCATTTTCTCTCATCTTACCCATTCATATGTAAGTCTGTTTGGGTGCCATTCTTACTGTTTGACTTTAATTAAGGCTACACTGTCAAACCGATGACAAACAGTTCTAGAGGAAGAACTGGGAAGGGGACTTCTAGGTCTAAGTGAGTACAATTTATTGTGATTAGCATGGGTAAAATAGGCTACAGGCTTAAGGTGGTGAATCGCAACAGCCAGATCTACCAAAAAAGGGGCCATCAGCCCACTCAACTGTCTGGGAAAGATAGGTATGTTGTTGTTTTGTGTCTCCAGAGCTCATCTACTTATGGAAATGAAAAGCATTAATAAGATGTGCAAGGCCTCTTTTGCTACTTGCTTGAATATTTCTGGAGCTTGAAATCAGTCTGAAAATAAAAAATGCTAATGTAGAAAAAAAGAAACATTCAACTACTCCTAATGGAAGAAATATGCATGCAAATTAAGATTTTCTGTACAGTACCACATATGTTCTGTACATACCTCATGCATGTTACACATGAATTTTAATTTGGAGAGACTTTCAAACAAAGAAAGAATAAGAGGAGAAAATGGCAAATGCTTTCTTTCCCTTCAGCTCTGACATGCAACTTAGTGCAGAATATCCATCACTGTTCAGAACGGTGCATAAACCAGCTCCTTGGCTCTTTTTATTGTACTATAACTCATCTTTACCAGGAATTGTCAGCCCCATAACAACTTAAAGTTTTCCCTTGGCTTCATTCTCACAAACTGTAGCTGGGGAAAATGATTTGCTGCATCTGCAGAGGCAGCACCATCTCTGTCATGGCAGGGCTGTGATGAGCACCACATGCCGATTTCGCAGCATGCCCTGGCAGCACTAAGGACCTACTCTCCCAAGAGCAGTTTGCTGCTGGAGTGTCTGCAGCACTACAAATGTTGCTTGGGAGTCTAGGGATAGTAAAATAGGAGTGTTAGATGTGCACTGAACATGCTTTTACAGATCCTGACTGGGTTTTTTTAGAAGATGTAGAAGGAATGCTCCAGACACCCTCACAGAGGGTTGCTAGCTGTGACGTTTAACTTCGTCAGTTTTATGCAATTACCGTGGTCCTTGAGGGAACAGCCAGCCCTGACCTCCTCCCCTGGGGTGTCCCCCCACCCTGCCCATGTTCCAGGACCTCATCTCAGCCCCCTGGGGCCATCAGCCCTTGCCACAGCGATGCCACAGCAGGGCAGGTCTCCAGCTCCTCATAGCCCAGCCCTGCCTGGCCATGGGCCTTGCAGAGCTGGGCCTGCCCATGAGCACAGGTTCTGGCCTGACCTCTGCACACCCCCAGGGAGGTGCCTGATGCATGGGGCTGGAGCTGACCTTGTGCCTTCGGTTGCCCTGCTCCTGGCTGGAGCAGTGGGACAGGCTCAGGCTGCCAGGCCCTGCCCAATGGACCCCATGGGCAGGCCCCACCACTCGTGGCCCACAGGAGCTGCCAGCTTTGTGCCCTGGTAGTAACACAATAGGTACAGTCACACAAAAAGGACTAAGAAAACCCAAATATAAATACTTCAGTGATGCCCATGATAGTATGTGGACATCTTCACGTGCATCTTCATTTCCCCATAATGGGTGGACTGTAAAAATGGTTTCCTCTTGTGCTGGTTTTGGCTGGGACAGAGTTAATTTTCTTCATAGTAGCTAGTCTGGGGCTCTGTTTTGGATTTGTGCTGGAAACAGTGTTGATAACACAGGGATGTTTTAGTTATTGCTGAGCAGCACTTACAGAGCGTCAAGGCCTTTTCTGCTTCTCACACCTCCCCACCAGCGAGAGGGCTGGGGGTGCACAAGAAGCTGGGAGGGGGGACATTCAGGACAGCGGACCCCAACTGACCAAAGGGATACTCCACACAGTATGATGTTGTGCTCAGTATATAAAGATGGGGGAAGAAGAAGGAAGCAGGGGGGGCTGTTCAGAGTGATGGCATTTGTCTTCCCAAGTAACCATTATTCATGACGGAGCCATGCTTTCCTGGAGATGGCTGACGCCTGCCTGCCGAAGGGAAGAGATGAACAAAGAAAGTCCTCGTTTTGCTTTGTTTGTGCAGACGGCGTTTTCTTTATCTATTAAACCGTCTTTGTCTCAACCCATGAGTTTTCTCACTTTTACCCTTCCGATTCTGCGCCCCATTGCCCTGCAGGGAGAGTGAGCGAGCAGCTGTGTGGGGCTTTATTGCTGGCTGGGGTTAAACCACAGCACCCTGTAATCCTCAAGTTAATCAGTTTAAGTCCTAACTATTATTTTATTGTAAATGAAATAAGTACATCCACTGAGATTTGAGCTTTTTGTCCCTTGGTCTTTTCATTTGAAGAAGAGGAACTACTGCTACACAGGGGGTTCCTAGCAAGCTGTAGGAGTTGTGCCGGCCCCATATATAAATATTCTTCTTTGGCAATGGAAATGTTCTCTTACCACATATTTTTTCAGAAACTTGTGCAGTTTCTAAATGGCCCAAAGGAAGATTTTTTTAGCTTGGATATAGTCAAGAAATGCACAAACAATCCCTTATAACCAGAATATTTCAGTCTAAATGTGGAACGTCTCAGAGTGTTCTTCCTTTCAAATAAACCACTCAGTAGCATAACCGCAACGGCAGGAAGTATTCTGGTGTTGTTCCTACATTTCCCTTTCTTCAATCTGATATGCCTGTATGTATGTATGAAAAAAATCCACCTGCCTTTACCTGAAGATTCGGGCTATGTTTTTATTGTTCTGGCTTCTGGACAATGATGGTCTTGTGATGATCTGTTTACTAGATCATCCAGGTTTGTGAATGCTGATACTAGAAATGCAAACAGAGCAGATGAGCTGATGAGTGAAGCTCATCTGGTAGGACCAGCTTTGCACATGCAATATGATGTTATCACAGCCAAGTAGATTTCTAAGGGCCTTCATACAGAACTTGATAATCCGTGTTTTTCACTTCATCCAGAAAATTTCTTGAAAGGCTAAACATAGCAGTATTTCAGCAATACAGGAACAGGTTGATTTTCTGAAGTAACTGAATTCAAGAATTCCAATTTGTACTAAAACAGTTTAAATTTTGAATATTAGCAATTTGCCAGAAACTGCTGGAGACATACCATGGTTTTGGGGATTGCTGGAGTAATTCTGAGTAACTAAAATAGCTGACAAAACTGTGATCTTTTAAGAGAGAGATGTAATTTATTCAATAAATAAAATACTCATGCCTCTTCCTCCAGCTAACAATTATTATGTGTTAATTAGTTTTTGTCTTCTTCCGATATTTCACAGAATCACAGATGACTGAGGTTGGAAGGGACATCTTAAGGTTATGCCTCCTGCTCAGGGCCACCTACAGCCTGTTGTGCAGGACTGTGTCGAGATGGCTTTTGAATATCTCCAAGAACGGAGACTCCACAACGTCTCAGGCAACTTGTGCCAGTGCTCAGTCACCCTCATGGTAAAAGTGTTTCCTGCTGTTCAGAAGGAACATCTTGTGTTTGTTTGTGTCCATTATCTCTTGTTCTGTCACTGCACACCACTGAAAAAAGCCTGGCTCTGTCATCTTTGCACCCTCTGCTCAGGTATTTATATATATCGATGAGATCCTCCTGAACCTTCTCTTCCTGAGGCTGAATGGTCCCAGGTGTCTAAGCATTTTCCCATGTGAGATAGGCTCCAGTCCCTTAAACATCTTTGAGGCCCTTCACCAGTCTCTCTCCAGTATGTCTGTGTCTCTCTTGTCCTGGGGAGCCTGAAACTGGACACAGCACTCCAGATGTGGCCTCAGCAGTGCTGAGTAGAGGGGAAGGATCCTCTCCCTCGACCTTTTGGCAATACTTTGCCTAATGCAGTCCAGGATATCATTAGGCAACTTTGCCGCAAGGGCACATTGGTGGTTCACGTTGAACTTGGTGTCCACCAGGATCCTCAGGTCCTTTTCTGCAAAGCTGATTTCCAGTTTTGTAGCCTGTAACATGTGCTGCTGCATGGGATTGTTCTTCCCCAGATGTAGGACTTTGTACTTCTCCTTGTTGAACTTAATGAGGTTTCTGCCAGCCCATTTCTCCAGCCTGTCAAGGTCCCTCTGGATGGCAGGATGATCCTCTGGCATATCAGCCACTCCTCCCAGTTTTGCATCATCTGCAAACTTGCTGAAGGTACATACACTCTGCCGCATCATTGAGGTCATTAACAAAGATGTTAAACACCCTCTAGGCCCAGTCATTCAGCCAGTTTTCAACCCACCTCACTGTCTTCTCATCCAGCTGATACAGCAACAACTTATCTATGAGAATCTGGGAGACGCTGTCAAAGGCCTCACTGAAGTGACATTTGCTTTCCTCCAGTCTTAGAGCACTTCTCTGAATCCCTGTGATTGGTCAAATGTTATTAAGAGTGGCTTTGCAACCTACCAACCCTCTCAGCACTTGTTTGTACATTCTGTCGGGACCCATGAACTTATTTGTGTCTAGTTTGCTTAAGTATTCCTTAACTTAATCCTCTTCCACCAAGGGTACATCTTCCTTGCTCCAGATTATCCTGCCGGTGTCTGGGACCTGGGATTCCTGAAAGCCAGTATTGCTCGTAAAGACTGAGGCAAAGAAGGCTTTCGGTAGCTCAGTCATGTCCTGTGTAACCAGATCCCCTGTCTCATTCAGCAATGGGCTCCCATTTTCCTCTATTCTACCTTTTGTCACCTATGTACTTATAGAAGCCTTTCATGTTGTCTTTGACATCCANGGGATTCCTGAAAGCCAGTATTGCTCGTAAAGACTGAGGCAAAGAAGGCTTTCGGTAGCTCAGTCATGTCCTGTGTAACCAGATCCCCTGTCTCATTCAGCAATGGGCTCCCATTTTCCTCTATTCTACCTTTTGTCACCTATGTACTTATAGAAGACTTTCATGTTGTCTTTGACATCCATGGCCAGATTCAATTCCATTTGGGCTTTAGCTTTCCTAACTTCATTCCTGGATGTTTGGATAATGTCTCTGTATTCCTCACAGGTTATCCAACCTTACTTCCACCCTCTGTATGCTTCTTTTTTATGTTTGGCCTTTGTTTCTTTTGAGTTTGGAGAAGAGTTTGTGTTTGAGTTTGACCATCTCAACTGATAACCGTCTTTCTTATTGAAGGACTTCTTCAATATTAACAAGAACTGTTGTGTTACAAAAGAAAAATCTGTCAGTTAAGGATTTTGTGGAGTGTCTTTACTGAGATGACAAGTCACTAAAGAATTTTAAGTATGACCCCATTTATTTATTCTAAGACATTTAAATATATATTTAAATTCCAAAGAACAGAATTTAAAGGAAGTTATGAACTTTTTGGAACTTGGACTAAGGTAAAGCTTCACATTGTCTTCCCAACTGGAGCAGCTGTCTGAAGCATTAAAAATATAAATGAGGGGAACCACAAACATTGAAGGTTTTAGCCCAGTTGAGAAGAACTCCAGCTAGAGGAACATATTTGTTGTACTGCCCTCTCTAGGATGATGCTCACTTTTTAATTGGTACCTAAGGCCTTCCCAATGCAGATTTAAGTTGCAGAGTTTACTTCGTTGCCTTGCCAGTCTGGAATGGTCTCCAGCTTTGGTCCTGTACTCCTTCTCTTGTACTTCATTTTTAGATTAAGTTTTCCTACTCTGTGATTAAAGTGATGTACTTGGGTCTAGGCACTTGTGCAGCCTGGGGACAAATTTCCTCTGCTGGAGTCCGGATGTGTCACAATCTTTGCATCTATGACCCAACCTATTTCAAAAGACTGAAGCTGGGAAAACTACTTTTAAAAATTCCATCAATAAGAAACTTAACTGATTATGCAGAGATCAATTCAGGAGCTTCTTCAGCAACTAGAGATTGCCGTTTCAAATAAAGTATCTTTTAATTTGTTGTTTTTCATAGATTATCTTCTCTTACATTAGTATTTTCTGTTTTTCTCATCTTGATTTACTTTTTGGACAAAAACAGAGCACTTCAAAAGATATTTGATGTCCAAACCCAATGTTTGTTCACAATTACGCAAATAAAAATGAATCATCTGGGTAATTTGCGTGAGACCATTATCATGACTAACTAGTAATAAGTTTGGGATGATTTCCATATACTTTGTACTTGAGATCATTACCCATGAATTTTCAACTTTGCCTGCATTATAGGAGCTAAAATTGTAGGCCCGTTGTTTTTCATTACACATACAAAATGCCTGTTTACATTATTACAATGACTGACCGCTACAAGATGATTCAAGTATTGCTCTTTACAAGCCTGAGGAAGGTAGAAAGCATGCCTTAGCATAGAGTTCAACACTTACTCATTCTTAGTTATTTTAACAAAATTCTTCATAAACAGGCAACACCATAAACTCAAACCAAGAAAAAGGATTATTTTTTTTAAAACATGGGAAATGATAGAAACAAGAGGAAGAAGAAGGCAGGAGCATGCTGACCTCTGAATGTCAGAATGTTCCTGACAAGAAATGGTGTCAGTGTACTGCTCCAAGTGAAGAAGCAGCAAGAATTACTTCAAATACTCTTGAGGGATGTGATTCTGCATTTGAACCTGATCAGACTGGGGGATGAGGAGCTGCTCCTGTAGTCAAGGGTAGATTCTCAAGGAAATGGAGCAAGCCTTACTGGTAATGGGTATTAGTGGTTCATTTTACTATATGAGTCTGAACTGCCTCCAGCACAGCTCAGGAAAGCTGAACATTTGTGATTCATGAGGGAAAAAAAAAACCAAACTTATTCAATACCAAGCAATTGGATCAATCATGCAAGTAAGGACTCATATTCTCTCTTTTTTTTAATCAATCAAAACCTGTGAGTTCAGCAGGTTTATGTTTAATTTGCCCCCCAAAAGGGAATTGTGATTTGACTTCTAAATTATCTTCCTCATTTCTAGTTGAATTTCGATGTCTGCTTAAATATTTTATGTCCTTCAGTTGTCAAGAATATGATAATAGCCATGACAGAATCATGCAAAGGCCTTTAAAAATGTTTTTGACAAGTTATTCTTATCTGTTTGATAAAAGCAGAATCATAATCGTGGATTATATTTACTGCAATTTGCACAAACTAAGTGCATTGTAAAAGTGATTTTTCCCCTGATGTCCCATATGATGTGTAGTTCTATAGCAGATATATTCAGCTGATTAGGTTTCCAAAGAATATTAATTCTTGTAAAAATTTCACTAATGTCAGTATCTTAACTTGAGATATTGTTCTGTGTGTAAAAAGGTTGCAAAGCCTAAAATGTAGGGGCCTGTCGATGCAATTAAAACAGGCCAAGTACCTTGATACCTTGCATAGCTGTTAGGAGGAAATCAGGCACTTCAAAGAACCAGAAAGCCTCCACACAGAGTGAAGGCTTGTTTAGGCTTAGACAATAAGAAGTATCAAGCATAGACCTGAGTCTCTCTGCTCTTCACTCAGGATTCAGAACATGGAGGGTTTTTTGTCAGCAACAATCAGTTGATGTGGGCTTATATTTTCTAAAACAGGTTTATGAAACAGAAACAGAAGGTTTGTCCTAAAAGGCAAGTTGCTGCACACCTTTGACACTGAATGCTATTGTTACCCCACGCTGGACATCTGGATACAGTTTCCTTGTCAGATAAATTCCCCTCCCTTTATTCCCGGGTAATGCTGCTGTCACCAAGCTGTAACAGGGAAGAAATTCATTGTTCTCAGTGAAGTACAATTATGGTGGAGCCAGTCTCTATGGTCCTGGGCCTGCACAGAGAAAGAAATGAAACACAGTGGAATATGACTCTGCTTCTACGTTTGCTGTTTAAGAGTACTGAGCTGGCAGGTGAGAAATCTGCCTTCTGATCTATGGAACTGGTACTATTTCTGTTTTTATTCTGTCCTGAGGAAGAACAAATGTCTTTTCTTTCGGAAAGCTAGGGGCAGTCTGCTCCTCATTCCTTCCTTTTAACTCAGTAGCTCTCAAGTTTTTCAGTGCATAACAGCAGGCTTTTAACTGGAGGAAGAAGAGCACAACTTACCAGATTAATAAAGGCACCTCTGGTGTGGTAGGAATTGTAAGTCAGAATTGCTTCAAGGTGATGAGGGGATTAACAAAATCACTGCCAATGTCTTATCTTAATATCCATTAAGCTATTATATAAAATTATTAAAAAGAGGACAATTTTCTCTGTTTATGGAGCGAAGCACATAGGGACTTACCTCAAGAGAGGATGCTGCACTTGAGCCCCAAGGTGCCTCCTGTGTAGCTAAGTGCCAGGGAAATACTAGCATGCATACATACTGACACAGATCTATACACAGCTTTCCTTATTATTTACCTCCTGGTTATTCTGTATGGTGTAAAACCTAGTCCTCTAGGAACTAGATCAGGTATGCTGTCATGGTAAAACACTGCTGAATCCAACTGAAACTACCACACTTTTTCCTAAAAATGTACCTTTCACAGGGAAGTGGATGTTGCTTCTTATAAATTAATCTTTCTGTCTTTTCTGCATCAATTGCCAAGTACTGACTGTGCATTTGGCTTTTGGTGTGTTCACGTTTTCTTTGTCAAAGTCTGGAAGGACTGAGAATAAATTTCACAAGAAAATGTAAGGGTATATAACTTCTATGACTTCCGTTAGCTATATCCTGAGTTAAGAATAGCAATAAGCTGAGGTAATGGGTTGCACTTAACCCTGAATGAAAAATTCTCATGGTAAGCCAAAACTTTAAGTGTTTATAATGCAAATATATACTTTATATCATTAGACAAGTGATAGTTTTCAGGCAGTAGCAAAGTTCTGTGAGATCCCTTAAAATATTTAAGATGTTTAAATGAATATGCCTTGTCAGTAGCATAACCTACTATGTAATTGCCAGGATTATTAGAGCTTTACTGAAGAAATGTGATTCATAGAGTCACAGCAGTAGACCTAAATGCGGCAGAAAATGTCACAATGAGATAGTCAAGTATCTTACTTGGCAAACAACAAACAAAGTCAGTAAAGCAGTCTATTTGCATGAAAAGTATGGGTGGTGGACATGAAGGGGAAAAATACAGCATTCAAGGTTGTGGTGATCCATAATGAAGTGAGCTGAGCTTTTTACTTACTTGTCTTTTGCTTCAACCTCAAATATGGAAGTAGAGTGGAGCCAAAATTTAGTAATGAGGTCATACTGAGACTTGAACTTTTGGTGGCTTGCCCATCATTAAATATCAATAAGCACTGGTAAAAAGAATCCTTTCAAAGAGCAATGGCAGAAAAGTGTGCAATGGAAAATGTCTGCATGGCAAAGAAGTTAGCAGGAGGAATTTCCATTAAACTAAAGAACAAAAATGAAGAGCAGGCAGCTGTTAAATGTATTGACATAATGGGTTAATATGGGTTAAATAGCACATACATCCATCTTGTTTGTGGGTATATTATGTTTACTGGATACTCTGTCTTTAATAATGTAAAGATTTTATTACAAAAAACCATTTCTTATATGCTTAGAGAAACAAGCAAAATAAGTTACATGCATTTCCAAATTTATGAACAGAAGATTTGACTGCATTTTTGGAGGCAAAATAACTAAAACATTATTTTAAAATTAATAATCATATTTTCAATGTTGACATATTTTCCCTAATAAAATAAGCATTTCAAATTTCAGTTCACGATTAAAAATTGGCAGACAGCACAAGGCAGACTGAATGGCTCCGCTTCAAACAATAAAAAAATTTCATATAATATTTAAAAGCTGCATTTAGCATAAGCTTTGCCATTGTAGAGTTTGGCCATGTATGCTGTGGAGTTCCCCAAAACTCTCAAAATTGATTCTGGTAATCAGACCAAAGTGCATGAGAGTCTATAAGGACGGAGAAAATTCCCAAAATCAAACCTGGTGCCATTCTTGCATCTTGGAGGATGATCTGAGTACTCATATGAGCTATTTCTTCCTTCCTGCATGTTAGCATGTCTAACACAGGAAAAGTTGTTTCAAAACACGCTAAGTGAATCATACAATGAAAGAAGAATCCCATTGTAGTCACAGCATATGTTCTTTCCTGTCTAACAGTGCATGGGAAGAGGCAAATTCAGGAACTGACACCCCACTGTACACCCCACAGCTTGACCTCATCTTTGCAATAATCCAGGAGTCCAGCAGGACTACAGAATTCACAGCTGGGTGTCACAAGTAGCACAGCTCAGAAGCTGCAGACTCCTGGATTACAAACTAATACAGATGTTTGTTTTACTGTGGTTTGGTCAAAGAACCTACCCTTTGCATGCTCCTGAAGCGAGGATGCCATCTGCAGATGTGTTCCTGCTGCTCTAAGGGGAAGTGGAAAGGAGTGACAAAAAAGAGGGACTAGTTTAGCCATTGTTATATTCATAGAATCACAGAATGGTTTCGGTTGAAAGGGACCTTTAAAGATCATCTTGTCGAACCTCCCTGCACTAGATCAGGTTGCTCAAAGCCCTATCCAACCTCACTTGAACGCTTCCAANGTGACAAAAAAGAGGGACTAGTTTAGCCATTGTTATATTCATAGAATCACAGAATGGTTTCGGTTGAAAGGGACCTTTAAAGATCATCTTGTCGAACCTCCCTGCACTAGATCAGGTTGCTCAAAGCCCTATCCAACCTCACTTGAACACTTCCAATGATGGTGCATCCACAACTTCTCTGGGCAACCTGTTCCAGTGTCTCACTACTTTCATAATCTAAAATATCTTCTTTATATCCAAGATAAAGCTACCCTCTTTCAGTTTAAAACCATTATTCCTTGTCTTGTCACTACAGGTCTTGGTAAAAAGTCTCTCTATGTCTTTCTTATAAGCACCTTTAAGCACTGAAAGGCTGTGATAAGGTCTACCTGGAAATTTCTCCTCTCCAGGCTGAACAACCCCAACTCTCTCACCCTTTACTCATAGGAGAGGTGTTCTAGCCCTCTGACCATTTTCATGGCCCTCCTCTGGACCCACTCCAACAGGTCTATGTCTGTATTTTACTGGGGATTCCAGAACTGAATGCAGTACTCCAGGTGATGTCTCACAAGAATGCAGCAGAGAGGGAGAATCACCTCCTTCAACCTGCTAGCCACTCTTTCTTTAATGCAGTCCAGGATACAATTGGCTTTTTGGGCTGTGAGTGCCCATTGTCAGCTCATGTCCATTTTTTAACCCACCTGCATCCCCAAGTCCTTCTCCACAGGTCTGCCATTGATCAGTTCATCCCCCAGTCTGTATTAAGTATCACCCTGACCCAGGTGAGGGACCGTGTGCTTGGCCTTGTGAACTTTGTGAAGTCCACATGAGCCAAATCCTCAGACCTGTCAAGGTCCCTGTGGATGGCATCGTTTCCCTCAAGTGAATCAACTGCACCATGCAGCTTGTTGTCATTGCATATCCAGAAGTATTCTTCTGTTGGTTTAGAAATACAAGACATGAACTTCTCTGAAAGCAGCAAACTATTTGTAACAAGATAAATATTGATTAAAGCTCATATGAAACGCAATAGTAATCACAATATTTTGTATTAACTTTTCTTGCCACACTCAGTATCAAGAAAAGTACTCAGCAAATCTTAAGCCATCTTTGACAAAAAGCACACAACTGATCTTTTACGGGTAGTAAAAGGGAATACACATACAGTTCAATAATGGTGTTGTTGGGAGACAAAGCACAAGCATTGATTAGGGACCCCTTATCCAGTTTACAGGTGGTGATTACCTTCAGTTACACCCTACCTTCATAGCTCACATAACATACTAAAATCTATGGCCTGAGAAAGTGGCAAACCAATAGACTGAAACAAAGCCTTACACTGCTCATTTTTTNCAAAGTTACTAAAAGAAAATCAGTTCTGTCCTGGCCTCAATCAGGACACAGTCTCTGAGAGACTGCTTACTGCATGAGTACCTATCCAGTGTTTTTATTCTTATTCAAAACCTGTGCTGTCCTGTGCACTGAAATAGCTCATGCTTCATGCCAAGTTTGAATGTAATGACACATCACGCTATAATACATATACCAGAAGAAAAAGAAATTAGGGTTGTACGCAGCCAGTACCAGACCAATTTTGGTATTTTCTGAGTTCTGGAGTCTTTGGCTTTGCAATATTATCTTCTTTTAGTGCTCTTCAGACTGTTTGTTTTGAAGGTTCATATGTCAAAATGTCTTTTCTATTACTCTGAGTTTGCACTGACTTCAAATGTTTGGCTTCTAAGCCATATTATTGGTGCTAAGAGTCAGGTTCATACAACACAGTGGCCTAGATACATCCACACATGCTGAAACAACCAGTGAACATCTATGTCTAGGTAATGAAATTTCAGGGATTTGGATGGAAAATACTATACTTGTGCAACTATATTCCAAACTGCCAAGTCTAGCTGAATTATTTCACTGTTGGCTCACCATTTTGTTTGGCGAGCTTCACTGTAGAAGACTGGAAGCTGCAGAATGTCTCAGCTGTTTTAAAGAGTTTCACATATCCAACTTGTGTGAGGCACGGTGAAACAGTACAATTCGTGAGTTCATTTCTACAAGCAAGCAAGCATGCACTTCGCCTGTAAACCCATTCCTGGACTCCTTTACAAAATTGAGACTAGCAGTCCTGTAGCCGGAAACAGCCCTCATTCAAAAAACTGGTTGCTCAAATTCGGGACAGATAATTAGATCAGTCACATATGTGGGGAGATTTTCGCTATGCAGAAAGAACTGAAAGAACTCAGTTTCTCAGACTGGCTGAAATTGCAGAAAATATCCAAGGAAGGAGGCGTGTCTGTGAAACATAAGCAGAAAGGAACTGTTGAATCCACCTAGACATTTAAATGTACTTACTGGCAAATGGGGTTTCATTAGTGTGGTTAGGATTCATTTGCTGATGCGTAGGAGTGTAATGTCATTTCAGATGCTCTGTGGTATCCTGTCAGAACCTCCAATTGATTTTGTAGAAGAAGAAGAGTCCTCTATAATTTCTATATACCAACTACACACACAAGTGTCTCACATATTTTCGCACATTTTAAATGACACTAGATGCCTGGGTTTAGGCAAGTGAGTCTCAGCCAATATAATATTTTACTTGTTTCCTTGCATTAAATCAAAACTTTGGCATCACCTACTTTTCTTTTAAAGGAGTAAATCAGGATGCATGAATCTCTGGCGATAATTTTTAATCCATCATGGAAAATTTTGAAAGCGTTTTCATTGTGCATCCAGATTTTGTGGTGACTAACCTGGCTGGATAGAGATACAAAAAATCAGCATCTCCCTGTGTTGCAGAAGGCTAAATATTCTTTCCCACTGAGTAGTCTCAACACTGTCTTAACAGCTACCAGGGTTCACTCAAGAATGCATTTTAAGGAAACAGCACACACCAAAAAATGAGGCTGACCTGCTGTTTTATGCTGCCTTTGGAAATGAATGGTGACTCTTTTTGAAAAAGGGCAAAAAAATGCTGATGGCAATACTGTTAACAAGGAGACTGGAAAAAACAAGAGTGCCCCTTGGACTGAACTCACATTTTTCTGTGATATGTGAACTTGCATAGATTAATCTGCTAATTTGCATCTTTCTCTCAAAAATAGCCATGTGAGTACTTACATTTGATTTACTAGCCTAATTTGTGGCCACAGCAACTGCTACTATCAGCTGTATTTATGGTAAGTCTAATACATCACCCAGAAACTTATAAATGTCAGCATTGCAGCTCCCTGTAATAGAACAAGTTTTTACTGACAGAAGAATACCGACTAATAACACAGTCTAGCGTTTGCTGTAATTTGTCTAGGAGAGAATTGTAAGCATACAGGTTACTGAGACCAGTGAATTCACATTGCTAATAAAGGTAGTTAGAAATTCAAAGATGTAGATATGTTGTGTTTTCCCCAGTACTTCTGATATTTCTCACCAGTATTTTTCTTCATCTACTAAGAGGCATTAGCAACAATGTTTAAAAGATGTTTTAATAGTGCTTACAGTTCAACTGATCTGTTTTAATATCCCCTTTTGAAGCTATTCAAATAAACATTATAAATATGTTTGTTATTAACATATGGTGCTGATACAAGGAGAAGACTTAATTCACTGTGCTATTTATGCAGCAAAATGTCCTAATGGCTCCCAGACTTAGATGAAAAGCTGTTGCGGCACCATCCGCGTATTAGATAATGTCTTGGCACTTTCCCTGTTATACTGCTATAAATAAATACAATGATTAAAATCGTGGTGCATGAAGATGCACGCTTGGTTTGCCCCTGTTTCCAGACCAGACCCACCCCCTGCTGGCAGGAGGCTTCTGTACACAGATTTGAGGGAGAAATCAAGACGATAAGCGGAGCAGGAATTGATTCAAAGCCTGTTGAAGTTAATTGATGGGTTCTCATCAGGCTGACAGCTCCTTGTGGACATGCACTGGTGACATATAAAGGAGCAGTATCAAGGGACCTACCCTGCCATTAGATAAATAAATGAGCGTGCTTTGGGGAGGTCTTATTTCAGAGAAAAAAAATCAATCTTTTCTTTTGTATTGTTTTTGTCTGTAGAACACTTCCATTATTTTGTCTCTAACTGTTGTTCTCTTTTTTTACCTTCCCATGTGAGATATCACATCTTTCTGTCTTCTTGCATTTCAGAATAACAGAAATAAACAAGTTCAAACCAGCTGTGAAAATGCATTTTCATCATATCGTGCAGCTATCCAACATAAATATTAAACACGTGAAACAAGAAAAATTTTCATTGTTGTGTTGTCCTAAAGACAGGGCAAATGAGCAGGTAACCATGTGCAATGACTTCGGGTATCAAATGACCCCTGTAACTGCCTGTGCGAATACTTGGACTCTGTGCTAAGCCTGAGGTAAATGGCAATGAAAGACATTCTTGATGTTTGGAAATGAGCTAATATGCAGAGACATTTGCCCCAAATCATAAAAGCTGTTTCATACGCTTTATTCCATTCAGGATGGTGATACCATTTCCTGATTTGCATGAGCGTCCCCTAAAGAGAGTATCTCACGGTCTGCGTCCTGACACCCTCAAACCCTCTTGTGTTCAGCTGGCTACCTCACTGCAACACACAACCCCATCCCGGGAGCCTTTCTGCCCCAGCTGCCATGCTGCCAGGGGGAGCTGGACCCACTGGAAACACATACAACGTCTTGCAGGGTGAAGCCACCAGCCAGCCAGGTTTTAGGCCGTTTGCTGGAGAACTGGGACCCGTGCTCATAATGATCATTGGTTCCTCCTGAGTAGAAAGGATGTGTGTGCTACCTAGAGGAAGGTTGTGAGCACTGGGGAAGCAAAGAGAGGGAAGACAGGTATTATCACTCTTACCAAACCTGTGCCCTGTGCTTTTGCGTTAGTATGGGAAGACACAATCTGAATTAGCATTAAGCCAAAAGGGAGAGAGGAAGGTCAGGTATTATCTATGATGTCCTCCAGCTTATGCATCCCAGACCTATTCCCTTATCGTAGGCTGAAAGCCTCAACTCTGCTGCTGTCAGCACTTTCAGGCTCACCACACCGCACCACGTACACAGGCTCACAGCTGCACAGACAGGAAATGCTTCCCCAATGCTGAAGATGTGGGATATTTTTACCATGAAGAGACGTTGCTACTTAGTAAAAACTTCATTTAATTAGGTCAGAGAGCAACAGGAGTCGAGCTAGGACAATACGGTTTTTAAATGAGCTCATAATTAGAGCATACAGTCTCCAGGGCCAGGACAGGTATTTTGGTGTTTTTCATCTGCTCAAGTCTGTGCTCTGCTAGTGCAACCAGTGTCAGTCTGTCTAAATTAACAAAATTATGTCAGCTCAGGATACCATCCCACCTTCCTGTTGTTTTACAAACTTTTCCAAAAGCACCTATATCACCAAAGATATTTTAAATCAAATTTTTGAACTTTGCGTTATTCCATGGAATACAAACCGAACGCTGCTACGGCTCTGAGTTAGGGACTTATCTAAGGATACACCACCCTCTGTTAGTTCTGACAATTTAATTAAAATCATCCCTATCTTTACTTCTTGCCTTCAATCACAAATCCCTCTTTTTCTTGTGAAATTCTGTTCAGATAAAGCACATTTCCTGCCCATTTGTTTATAGGTAGATCTGGTTGGAACAAAAAACATGCTCTTGATGAAGGATGGCTGTTTTAGCAAAGCATAAACATTTTGGGAGGACGTATGACTCTCAACAAATTCTGTAACTGAAATTTTTTGAAGTGCAGAACTATCTAATCATTTTTCACCAGAGAGTAAGAAAACGACAACAAAGATAAACACTTGCCTTAAAAAAAAAAGCCATTTTGGCACATTTTGTGAAAATGCCTGAAATTTCTTGATTCTGTTCTGTCTGAAGTAAAATGTAATGTAACAGAATACCCTGAATGGTATAACTAAAAAATGTTCTTTTCTTATGAGAACTTCTAAATAATGGTATTATTTAAAATAATGAAACATTGACCTCTTTGTTCTCTGTGGACCATTTAGGAGCATTGAAAAATGCAGAGGAAAAAGAAAGCTGCAAAGTCATGAAAAGAAGCATGACAACTATTTGCTAAGGTGTTTGCCTTTAGAATTATTTATTGATCATATTTCTAAGGCTCGACTTTGTCTGCAGTTGGATGGAGAAATACACAGACCCGGGAACACATTACATGTACCTTAGCTGCCTGTAAGTTGAATACCTAATTTTAAATAGTCATACAGACAGGGACAGAGAGTGAGAAACAATGAGTGAGAGAAGTCCAGTGGAATAATGGGAGAGACTCAACAACTAACTTAATCTGGACCTCTATCTTACAGGTGTCTAAACGTAGGTAAAATTAATTCACCTGTTCTAATGTGAGTTTCACCATAATGATCACTGCATACCCTTAATGCAATGAAAATGCTTTTTCTTGGCTTGAATTTTTCTTTTATTAGAGGAAGAGCACTGCTGCAAGCAAATAGCTAATTCCAAGAAGTACTTCTCAATTACAAGTAAAACTATCCTTGATGGAAAATTTTCTGTGCTAATGTCTCTATATGTTTCCATAGGAACTTTAAAAATTGGTCAGGGTACAATTTTACACTGAAAATTATATCCCAGGTATTTAGAGGATTATTATTTCATATTATTTTCTAAGACTGTCTTTGGAAGTGTAAGACTATACACCATTATTATTTCATTTTGAAATGTCCTTCTTACTTCTTTTTAAAATGCAACCAATTTAACAGCTCTTACAAGTAGCATCAAGGCCTGAAAGGTCTCCCCTTCCTTCATCACTGATTTAAATGAAAACAACACTGATTGATTGACTTTATACAGTTTGCCTTCCCCTCAGCCCATTCTTGTTTTGCCATCTAAGGAGAAAAGAAGGGCAAAAAAAGATTTGTTTTTTTCTTACATAGGTGATAAGTTACTCAGTCTTTTTATGATGCAAATTCAGACTAGTATTTACAGGTATTATATTAAATAACAGAGTATGTTTAGGTCACCTAAAAGCAGTGTCCAGAAGACTCAAGGGAACAGCTGGGTCTTGCCTCTTCTGCTATGTCCTATGCATTTTCATTAACCTAAAGTAAGCTGAGCTTCATTGCCATGCCTTCGAGATCTTTGGGCAGCAGAAATCAACCTGTTTCCTGCCCTCACACATCATCCTACATGTTTCAAGCCTACCTACTACCAAAAAGCACGGGCAGATATTTATATGCAGCAATACTTGTTTTTCTAACTCCTTCCTTCCTAGGCTGTTACCACTTGAAGCTTTTCTTCCAGCACTCCAAACTGAAGCCCTTTGTTTGTACCCACCCTAATACTTAGATCTGCTATTCTTCCATGCAGATCTTCACAACTCAAGCATCTCTTAGTGAGAACTGGCAAAGATTTTTCTGGATTAAGGTGAAAAACCCTGGAGTGCAGAGCAAACTATCTCCAGAGTAAGATCCTCTGGATCTAGCTTTGGAAATGTCCAAACTTCTTCGTTATACTGTATCTCCTCAGATTATCTCAACATACAGATAGAAATATGAATGTGTGTAATTCATGTCTGAGGATTCAACTCAACAAAGTTTAATCATCTCAAAGGCAATATCTAACCTAAACTGGTTGTATTAACCTTAATCTTCAATAAATTTACTCCGAATAGAAGAAGACTGGCACCTCCATAGAGAAATTTCTGTCATTCCAAAAGAGATACCTGATGTAGGTGGGATGAATTGCCACACAGAAGTGCCTCTTTTTATTGACTATAAAGAGAATTCCAACAAAACAAAGTTAGACAGTAAGAATTCAGACAGTTTAAGTTAAGTAAAATAAATTGTGGTAAGGAAGTGTTATAAAACAGTACATGGGCATAAGAAGTCACATTTGAAATTAGAGATCAGATGAATCTGGCCTTCCCCCATTTCAAGAATACATTCATACTGAGGGACCTACATGGATCTTCTGTATGTGTGAGCATATGGATGAAAGAGGCATTACACAAAGAAAACAGAATCTACATTCCTTACTTTAGCATGTACTTACCATGTTTGCTTTAAGGGCAGTACACGAAATTGCTCTTGCAGTTGCTCAGTGCTTTTAATGTAAACTCTTTTTAAATGCAAAGTTTAATTAGATTTTAGTTCTACTTTCAGACAGATCTGCGTGTTAATTAAGGGCCTGGAGCAGAGCCGTGTTTAAAGGTCTCATAAATCTCTCTGTGGTGCTGAGGTGATGATCTGTTCATCATGCAGGTGCTTTGGCCTGCACGCTTCATGCAGAAACAATTTTTGCTCATAAAATTTCTGATTCTTCTTCCTCCCTTACTTCTCCTCTCCCCCCCTTTGCTGCATACAAACTTTCAGTTAAGAGGTAGGTGCGCAGGTAGGCCAATAAATTCACATGGTAGGTGTTTTACTGAAGTGCAGTTGATCACAATATCCTTTGATTAATTCCCTCCTACCTATTCCTGTAAACAGGGCACACAGAAATTTCATGTGCTATTATTCATATTATTTCACATTCTAAAGTGCAGTATTTGTTGAGGGGTTTTTTTTCCCCTCCAGCTTGCTAGCAGTTTTAATATAATGGCTCTCTGACAAAATTATATTACCTTTGTCCTTAAGCAAAAGCATAAAAATTGAAATTAAGCTAATATCAATTCTCTTTTGACCTTTTATGCTCTGTGCTATTAGTTGTGCTGTATTGTGTCTCACAGCTACAGTTCTAGGGTGGTACATTTGGCATCGAGAAATGGAGTCCAGTTGCAAAATCTTTGCTGGAGATTAGAGAGAGTACCAGCAAGCACAGTGAAGCCTTGATTATAGAGATATATATCTGCCTTTCTGGGTTGTGAGGTTTATGCCTCTTCTAAGTATTGGTTCTGGCTTCTCTACTTGGCTCTTTCTATCTCTGCTTTTGGTTCATCTCCAAAGCACTCTCCACAGATATTGGGAGGAGATTTGTACATCACTGGAGGTAAAACTAGAAAGAAAATTTTCCAACCTAGCTTTCCCTAGATGAATGGGAAGAGTATGTGTGCTGCATCATGCCTTCTTGAATTAGTAGTTGAAAAATAACCCATCTCAGTGCTACATGTATGCCTAGGTACATGGCCAAAACAGTTTAGGCAAAGTTCAGTAACTGATGGGGTCTTTGTACTTATATGCTCTTTGTGAAAGCGGGTAGCGAATTCATATTGCCTTTGATAGTTGATCCCATGCCCAAGTCTGCAATGGAGTGCCTTGTGACAATTCTGTCCGTACTACTTGTAGGGTTATGTTCCAATTAGCAGATACGCTTTTCCTATTTCTTCCTTCCAGATGATGCAGCTGGATGGCTCCAAAGCACAGGGAGACTGACAGTCAATGCACTTGCTCTGAGGAACATCAGCTGGTTGGGTTCACTTTAAGGCTCAAAGCTATATCACTGTGTATGTTAAACGTAACTAACTTGAGCTGCACTGCTGAAGTCCTCTCACCATCTCCAGGCATACTAGAACAATCTGGTTGTCTTGAAGAATGCATGCTGCATGCAATTTGCTGCTCGCTGTTTGTGACTTCCCTGCTTCTCTTTCTGCACAAGCCTTGCTGAGCCAGACCTCAGTATGGTTACCACCTGACTTCTACAACCACTTGAAATGTGAATTGAAACTCCCAAATAATTTCCATTGCCATTCACAAAGCAGATAGAACTTTACTTGCCTTGATGTTTGCAAAATGTGCTATGCAAGTTGGATGCATACGGAGCGTATAAATAATTTTTTGAAAATTTCCCCTGTTATTTACCCAATCCTGACAGCTATTGGCTAATTTGCTTCAGTTATAACACTTTAATAGGTTGGATAAAAGGCTGTATGTATTTGCTAAGTGTAAGTATTAATGCTGAACAAGAATTATTTAATATCATTGACAGGACTGTAACTAGAAGTGATAAGATTAAAGTAAGGAACATATAATTTTCATCTGAGTAGGATCCGTAAACTGTAAGCACCTCCCAGAGGAGGCATTTGGTACATTTTAAATTACATTTGACACAACAATTTTCTTGACTGTACAATCATGAGTAAGCCTGAAATGGCAGAAACATGAACTAAATGGCATTAGATTGCATAAAAATAAACAGGAAATTATATCGTTCCTGGTAAGAGAAAGGCTTTGTCATCCTCATGGAACATTCTTGAAATCTTAAATGAAACTTTGAACCAAGATCCCAAAATTTTGGGGTTATCTCTGATCTTAAAAAGCAACAATAATAAATCGTCGTTGGTTTTGACCCAATTCCAGCACTCACCTAATGAGCAGAAGCAGGCCTGCAATATACTGAGGAAACATGATGGGTTTTTGGTTACTGAGTGGACAGGTTTTCTATTGCTGCACCTGTGAAAGAGAGCACGTAGACACACCTTTCTGTGAATGAGATCACTCCAACACTTTCACTCTCAGCTTGGCAAGAAGAGAGTGTAAGGAACACCATTACAACCACATTAAAAATAAACCATGGGATCTGCTAATTTTCTGCGCCCACCTGCGTGTGAATTTGTTCATTACCACCAAACTTAAAAGAAGTAGGGGCAGGAGGCAACTTGAAGAGGGGAAGAGCCCAGCACTAAAATTGGAGTCTTTCTTTTCAAAGGAACTTATAAAGAAAATAAAACTGACTTCAAAACAAAAATTGAAACTAAATTCAGTATAACAACATAAAAATAGTAAAACTGGAAAGTATTTCCTTAGCACATTTGCTCTAACACTTATTAAAGATATAAACTAAGTCCAAGAAAAACAAATCCCAGGTGTGGAAATGTGGTTAACCCATGACTCAGTTTAAATTGAAAATGTAAAATAAAACAGTCAGCCTTCACCAACTTGTTTTAACTCTAGACAGGCATAAAAAAAAGTACAGAAGAGACATCCTTACCATTCTCTTTTAAGAGAATGCAGCGCATAGCTGGAAAGCTGAGAACAGCCTAGTAGCAAGCTTTCTAAAGCAAGCACAAACGAAATAGAAAGATCTAAATGCTCACAGCTTTTTGTGCCTGCACATATGCATGAGCTACACTGTGCTTATGGTGCCGCATGCAGAGAGCTGTAAGGAGATTAAGGTAACATTTTCTTTCTTCCCCTATATGGACTTGTCAGACCATCAGAGGAGAGAAAAGTGTTGACAGCAAAATGCTATTCCCTCTCCTGCCTAAAAGATTGTGTGTGGGTAGAAAATAGCTAAAGTCTTAAGGTGGGAAAAAAAGAAGAGAAATATATGCTACGAGTTCCTGAGGAGGATGGGTAGCACTCTATCAAACCATGGAGAAAACAGAAAAGGTACAGAAAAGCTCATCCGAAGCTCTTCTGAAGCACAGTCTCTACTATGCCATTTTTGGGTGGATGAAAAGGTACAAAGAGGTTTCTGATCTTATCTACCAGAAAAATTACAGAGCACACCTATTTAAAGTATTGGTGAAGATTGTGGCAATTCTGAGGGATATGGTGGGAAAAATTAGGAGGGCATTTAAAAAAATAAAGCCAGGAAGTTGTTGAATGATGAAGATTTGAGTCAAAAATGCAGATAGCATCTTAAATGCTGTGCAGAGATATGTCATTCATAGAGATATGGATGAAACTAATTTTCAAGGCTGACAGAGCTGTCAGCTGGTTCCAAGTTTTCTGTGCTTTAAGTTTTAAAGTGATTTTCAGGTAACATTTTGATGAAGTGTTTGGGAATCATTAACACTTTATTGTTCATGGTCTACCTTTATTTCACAGGTTTACTTTCTTTCAAGACCAAGGGGAAAAAAACCCTCTGAAAACCTATCTATACAGAATTTCCATGGAGGCTGAGAGCAGTAATTGATTTAGTCCAGAAGAGTGTCTAAGGAGAAAGGGCATATCAGGGACATATTGATCTTCATAATCAGTCATGCATCCAGTCACATGATAAAGGATCTACTGTTCTGCTATGCAACTCATCCTCTAACCAAGTAGACACAGTCTTCCAATAATTCAGATTTTCCATTTTATGTGCTTTGTAGGTGGGAATTTCTACTGATACAATAACTGACAATATATATATAAATGTGCTTTCTTGTCATCTCTTTGGTTTTACTACAGTTGTGCCCAAAGACTCAAATTTCTCAAAGAACAGAATAATCTATTGAAAGTATAGTGTCGCATCTCAGTGGATGCATATTGATGTAGTTCCAACAGAAGGGTTGCCTGAGGATATGCCAGTAGAGAACCTAACCTGGTATAAGTAAACTAATAAAATCCTGGTTGGCTGCTGCCCTTCTTAATTAATTCTTTCTACTTTGTCTATTTTCTTTTGAGATGTCAAGACTGGATTAAAAAAAAAAAGTGATCTAAAAATAAAAAATAAAAAACCAAAAATTTTGGCATTTAAGCTAAGAAAGATGTGGGTGGGCCCATCTTCATCTTTCCTTACTTAGACATTTGGTATCTGAGACTCCAAATTTAGCAGCTTTCATCCGTAGAGAGAAGTATTCCAATTTAGAGGACAATATAGCTCTTGATGCCTGTATCTCTTTCCACTGCCTAGGAAGAGGAGCCTGGAAGATGGATCAGAGCTTGTGTGCCTCAGTTACATGTGTAAAGTTAAAAATATGAAACCATATCTTTGTGTGTAGATTGATATTTTTTACCATCTTCAAATCCCTCATTCCTGGATTCTACAAAATCTTGGAGTTTAGATGCTTTATGTGCCCATCGCTATCAGTAACTTGATGAAGGATGGTGTACAACGTAGCCATAGTTACATATATATATCTAGAGGAGAAAATGGTGTCATCATCTTCTTTTTTGTTTTTGTAAATAATCTAATGGTTAGAGCATTGACCCAGAACAAGTCATCTAGGATCAGTGACTTCCTCCGAAGATTCAGTCCACCTCCTTTTGTTGCGCTGCACCCCTGTGTAGAAGGAAATGTAGCAGTCTTAGACACGGAAAAGGAGAGTTTGAAGAAAGAAATCTAAATCCATCTTTCAGTGTTTTGGGGCTTTCATCCAGGAAGGAGGAGACCTGTGCTCTTGCCTCTGCTCCCAGCAGTGTTATGTCATTGTACATGCAAAAGTCATTGGCTAAAAACCTGAAATAATCAGGGTAAAATAGAGCAAGCCCCTATATATTCTGTAGATACTAGCAATACTTTTTTCCCTTCCAGACACTTTCTAAAATAATTAGATAGGCCTTAATAAGATGAGAATAATCAGATACATTCTCTGAGGAAAAGAATAAAAATCTATATTCAGATGGATGAGGAAACTTTCTTACACCCTTTTCTGCGTATGTGGGCTCTTTAGAAAATGTGGCTTTTTGGTACATTCTTCTGTTTAACATTTTCTGCTATGTGGTTCAACTGCAGTTTTTTTCAGACTGTCCAAATCCTTCCCTTTTGATGTAGGATGGGAGTAAGCATAAGTGTCTAGAGATATTAGATTTTAATTACCTCAGTCTGTTTTTTTCTATTAAAATTTAGGGAATAGGAATCTACAAGGTAAGCATTACGGCACCTAGCTTTAAAGTTCTCTATTGCAGCTAGATCTGAGTTTTTGAGGTCATGAACTGCTGTGATTTTCTGGCTTGAATTTTGTGCTGTATGCATTCTAAAATGCGCAAAATTCTATTGGCATTTGTCTTTCTCTAAAAGCTTTGCTAATGTTTTCATTCACTTTTTTTATCTGCTTGTTATATGATTTCCTTCTGTTTCTTTCCCTTTATGTTGAATTGAATTCAGAAACTACTCTCGTGTGTGCTTAAGGAAAGCTGAAGTCAACACCTGGAGGCAGTGAGTAGGACTGATCTGCCCAAAGGCAGCCACCTGCATCTCATGAGATTAACCTGATTTCACAGTGCGCATCTAAAATACATGTCAGATGACTCATCTGCTGTAAGGGTCTGTTTTCTCCTTTCATTATAAAACAAGCACAAATGACTAACTAACTCAGATAGTGTCACCTATATTGCAATTGTCTAAACTACATCACTGAAAAAAACCCACATCAGAACTAAACAGGACACAGGGAAAATAAATAAAGTCAGAGATTATACCGACCTGAGGAATTATTTGCCAGGTAAACTACCTGCCAGGTAAAGGAGGCTTGAAGAATCCATCCTTGTCCCCATCAACATCTCCAAAGTCTTCCATTGCTAATACCTAATTCTTGACACAGTGATTCTATGTCACTAACTAACAATTTAGTTTGTTCTGTCTCCCTAAAAAGGTCTTTGTTTTCCTGTAAAACATTCACTAATTTACTTTTATATCTCTGTAACCAGTTGAAAACAATGCAATTAGAAACCATCCCTGTTTCAAACTCTTTGTGAGAAGTGATCAGGGAGCATAATGTTGATTTCCCTATAGACAAAGCACTCATACCTGTGAGCTTTAAACAGTCAAATCAGCAACACTACCAATTCTGTCTCTACACTCACACTACCAAGGAGAACACATATCTATAAATACGACCTTTTTCCAAATGACATCCTTTCCTAATCTGAATGCCTGCCTCCTCTCAGACCTGCCATAAATAACTGGGGCTCATTTTATAAATGATCCTTTGTGTAGTGTAACCAAAGCAAAATTTTTGTTTCTAAGTAATTTCTTTCAGAATCAAGATGTTGTTTTCATTTGACAATATTAAAATGTCCCTCTGCTCTGCTGGTTGGAGACTAGAAAATTTATAATAATGCAAAGAGGCTGAATTAAGTTTTAAGTAGAAAGGGAAAAGAGGAATGAGCCTTGTGTCCAACCATTAACCCAAGTATAGAGGTACACCTTCCCTCTCACAGTTTTCTTAATGGGTCACTAGCAGGCAGTGGAGCAGTAAGAGACAACTGGACAGTTACAACATCCTAAACCACTGCAGTTCTTTACTTGGTGAACACAAGCTAAATCTTTACCCCTAAAACAGAAAGGTTTTTTATAGCAAGGCAACTATCAAAAATTTGAGAACAGCATGAAAAATTTCATGGAGACAAGATGCAGAGTGGTTTTAACATGGCATTCTCAATGCAGAGAAATGAACTTCAGGATGAGGATTAATGGAATATTTGCTTTTCGGCAATAACAAGTTTTATGTTACTTCCAACACCCAGTACTTGTTCCCAGCCACATCATACAGTATATATTGCTTTTTGAGGTAATATAAGGTACTCTTTGTTTATAGAGCTGACATAGCCATGAAATGTGTCTAACCCCTGTCTTCCAGAATGAAGTAGTCCTTGAACAGATGTTTCATTTTGCAGAAGTTTGTGCTAAGCATACTAAATGCGTATGCCAAATATTCAATAAACATAATTTCTTAAAACTTGTAATTGTTCAGTCAGAATCATATAAATTGTTGATGAATGTGGTTGCTTGTGCTCTAATATATTTTAATTGATTGTATTTTATTTCCACATCCTTGGATCACTAGTTGGTAATAGTTGTCATCTTTAACTAATGAAAACAATTAGTACAGACTTTTCCTAGAACATACGTGATCTTAATTGATACCTTAACTACCTGAGCTTTCTAGACAGTGTTTCAAAGAGAATGGCATGTTATGACTTATTCTCCATTGTATTTAGAGAGTCATTCAGCTGTTGTCATTTAGAAAGACTGTATAGAGAATGCTAAGTATATGACTGGGAAGCCACTATTAGCATGTAGTCATCACCTAATAACAAATATTTTTTTGCTCTGTCTACATTTTGGCTGATACATCATTTTTATTTGTTCAATAATCTCTTAGCCTCCCTACATTTTATTTTTATATTCTGGAAATAACCATTATTACTAACAATAATTCAGATTTATTTCTATATGCACTCACACATAATACACGTTTAACATTTGTGTTGATATTTAGGCTTTCAGTCATCTAAAACAGTCCAGAAAATGCTTTTGGCCACTTCTGCCTCTGATAGTATAAAGCCAGCATTTGACAATATTTTGATTTTAGTGGAAATATGGCTTACACAGTTTTGATCCTACCGCCTTCCAACTCCCAACCTGATCAGTGTTTCTATTCTTCCTTCCTCCAGGTTATTTGGACACAGATGACTGTGGACTATGCAGCAAATGCAGTAATTTAAGAGTAACCTTTTCCTGATCTCCAAAGTAGAAAAAAATGTTTCTTTAACCCAGATAATTTCATTAATTGCATTTGCCGCTTGACCCCTCAAACAGTTGCAGTGATAAAACAGAATAGTAAAGAGCTACTGAATGGAGACCACCAGAGGCAGGAAGGAGGCATGAAATCTGTGAACTGGTCTCATTTATTGAGTGCCAGTGTGATGAAACTATGATCTCAAGTCTAACTCCTGAGATAAGTGAAATTGTTCCTGCTTGTAACAAAGTATATTAACTTCCGTAATTCTGATTTTCATCATCATGTTTTACCTTCCCTTGGAACTTATCACATCATTCCTAAGGTAGGTACAGCAAAAGCAACAAACCAAGTAATTAGAAAAGTAGCCTAGGATGTGAGAGCTCAAGTTTAATTTTTTGCTCTGTCACAAATGTCTCACACATTTTGAGGCAAGCTGAAACCTGCTCCTTAATTTTGAAATAGTTTCTTGCCATTGGGTGAGGTGCATTTAGGGTGGTGCTAAATTGATCTATTGACTAGATGATGTTGAAAGGAGAATTTATTCAGTCTTCCGACCTTGCTGTGTAAGCTTCCTGCAGTATTAGCTGCACAAGGGACCTATATACTTAGACTTGCATAAGAGAAGAAGCAGAAACAGCAAGCCGGTACAGAAGGCAGAATAGGACCACACCTTCTGGCAGCAACTTAACATCAAATTGTTTTTCCATTAACATGAAACTGTGCCCTCAATTACTCATCGATAAAATGGGAGTAATAACATTTTCCTGTCTGTGTTGTTATGAGGATAAACATATTAAAATTCATGATGTGTTTATATATATCAGTTACAGGGGCCAGACAGTATCTTAAATATGTTTTACTGCTGGGATTAATAAAGAAATGAAATTATTATTCTCTACAGTTTTGTAGGTCATGGTGCAGCTTCTAACTTATCCACAGAATGGACTAGAGCCTTCCAGTCTAACCTCTCCTGTTCAGTTTCTCGAAATTTTAACAGCTGTAAATTACAATGCAGAATAAGGACAACAAAGAACCAGTCTCAATTAATTTAAGACACCTTCCCAATTGGCAGTGAGCCAGTTCAGAGCCAAGAGTAGACCAAGGTTTTAAAATTTAACTGCATGACTCTCTCTTTCCAATGAGATTTTTTAAAAAATATGTCTATTTTCCCTAATCATTTTGTTATTTAACTTCATCTGTGATAACTGAGGTTCATCTTGTGATTTCTGTGGAGGTAGACATGGATAAATTTGCGGAACCAGTGTCTGAGAAGAGACTGTGACAGGAAAGATATGTGAGCTGAATTTTGCTTTCTCTTATCTTGAGAACCTGTTCCTCCCTGGACCAGCTCTTTTGGCTGCCCTTGCTTTGTGCTGCCATACAGACTGAGAAGATGGCACTTTATGATGTGCTTGCTTACTCTTAGTGAGTCATGTGCTGAGGACTGTAAAGTCTTGGTCATTTGTACCTTTGAAAACACAATGCAGAGAGACACCACATAAAATCAGATTCCATGGTGATGATATTTAAACAATTCTAGATCACGTCATATTACTATATCCTTTTATGCCTGATTATTTTAATTCACACTAAAAATGAACTGATTTTCTGCCAAATACCCTTGCTGGTGAGAGAGTTTCAAGATTTACTTTAAAGCAAGTATGTAAATGTAAACTACTAAAAGTAATTTTTTTCCTTCTTGTTAGCCTTACAAATGGATGTTTTCTCTATAATATTTTTTTCTTTTTTTTCCCCCATACTTAGTTACATTGGAAATCCTTTTGGCAGAATGTCTTCTGTAGATATATTGGAGTCCTTGAGAGAAAAGCCTGGAACATTAGTTCCATGTACATTTTAGGAAATTTTGCTAACAGCTGCATTTTTCCATTAGAAATGGTTTCAAAGGTTACATAAAAAAACAAAGCCAAATGAGGCAAAGTTTAAGTGAGAAAACATGTGTGCAATATCAAACCAAGAAAAGGCAACTGTTACTTAGAGAAATTCAGACCTTTCTTTACAGCGCTTTTCAGAAAACATATCAGGAAATATAGGTCAAATCTTCATTTGGTGTAAATGGGTGCAGCTCTGCTGAAACCAATGAAACTTCCTTTAAGTAGTCAAATTCGGGATCTGGCCAACTTTCAGATTTCCAAATGCATATCAAAGAGCTGCAAGTATCTTAAAATGAACTCATTAAATTCATTTCCTATTTAGCATTACTTGGAGATAAATGCTTAGCTGTGTATTGAGAACTACACACTTAAAAACTATTTAGATAGAATATACCAGAAAACACCTAATAAAAATATTTAAAGAGAAAAAATATGGTTTATGCTTGCATCCCCTGGCCCCTCCAGCCTCCTCTACCTTGATTTTTGATGAATGAAGAAAGACTGAATGCTTTATTTTCTGTATTTATTTTGAATTTGCTTCTTTCTGCCTGGAACTCTGCAGCTGGAGAACTGGGATCAGAATGACATCATCAGAGACAGCACTTGGAACTGTTCAGAGAGAAAGAAAGAGCTGCATATATTATAAGTGATTTCCTGACACAGGGTTAAGAGAGAATGTAAATCAATTTGTAATTTGGCGACGAGACTGCACAAAGACAGATTTTTAAAGCACAGCCTCATTTTTCACACTTTCATTTTCAAGCACAAATAAAGGCTCTGTTTAAAAACCTTTTCTTCCCTTTGATTCATTGATGTGACCAAAGTAAAAATTACTTAGTATAAAGGTAGGACTCTCTCCTCAATTATTATCCAGGAGGCAGGATATAAACTCAACATGCTAGAATAAAGTTAATCTACCACCATATCTCTATCAATGATAGCAAAAGGAGGCTTGTACAGCAACCAAGACCATTGTCTTTCAGTAGCAGCTGCACGTCTACCTTTTTTATTTTTACTATTCAGACTTTATTGGGTCATTCAGACTCACCCTGGGACGTTAAGTAGAGCTGTTTCAATATAGCAAAATTTTTGCAAACCTGTCTTAAATGTGTTTAAGGTTCAGTATTTTTTTTTCTAACTGAAAAAATAACAAGTTTTATTGTAGGAAAAGAAAAGAACAACAAAACCAAAGATTTGTAGTTCATAATACTGTTCAAAAACTATGCCTTTCTCTCACCTTTAATTTTTTCTCTGTCTTCTAACTCCCCATCCTCCTGTCTAGCTCTGTCTTTCTTGGCTGTCTCTCAAGTCTTTCTACAGCATTTCCTTCCCCCTGGAATACCTCAGTGCTGGAGATTTTGCACCATTCCATCTCCCATACTGATCAGCAGCAAACATAATGCATATCTTGCAGTACCCTCCCAAAACTAAGTCTTTAACTTAATCTGTACAAAAACTGGAATCTGCAACCCTTGGGAAATTTGCACTTCCAACTAGATTTTCATTCAGATTCAACCAAGAAGGCTGAGGGAAGAATAAAAAAAAAAATTTGGAAAAGTGTAAATTGCAATATATTTAGTAATTTCGTCTCCGTGGTGGCCCACCAACAGGGGGTGAAACCCTTGTGCCACTAAAAGCTTTCCTGGTGGGCAGCACAGGAGCCTTAATGTCTGGGGAACTGGAGACCAGGAAAGTCCAGAAGCCAGGGAAATCCAGAAGCTAGAGTCAAAGGGACTCCTTTGGCCATGTCCCTAGTAGGCTTCCCAGGAGATGGGAGTTTCTGGCAGCCCTGGCAGGGTTGCCTTGGGACCCAAGAGGTGGATAGGCTGGCAGAAACCCGAGGATATTTCCATCTGAAATCCACCTGGTGGTACTCAGAATTGATTTGCTGCAGTTAAACCTCTTGGATATTTTCTGAGGGAAATAATTTAGATGCATCCCCGCCTTCTCCCCAGGATGTCGGCTCTGCACTGAAGCATTTTGGCAGCTCTGTGGGAAGGTGTGTGTGCAAGTGCAGGTCTCAGAGGCCAGCAGAGCTCTTGCCACGGCTGGCCCCAGNCAGGAGCCTTAATGTCTGGGGAACTGGAGACCAGGAAAGTCCAGAAGCCAGGGAAATCCAGAAGCTAGAGTCAAAGGGACTCCTTTGGCCATGTCCCTAGTAGGCTTCCCAGGAGATGGGAGTTTCTGGCAGCCCTGGCAGGGTTGCCTTGGGACCCAAGAGGTGGATAGGCTGGCAGAAACCTGAGGATATTTCCATCTGAAATCCACCTGGTGGTACTCAGAATTGATTTGCTGCAGTTAAACCTCTTGGATATTTTCTGAGGGAAATAATTTAGATGCATCCCCGCCTTCTCCCCAGGATGTCGGCTCTGCACTGAAGCATTTTGGCAGCTCTGTGGGAAGGTGTGTGTGCAAGTGCAGGTCTCAGAGGCCAGCAGAGCTCTTGCCACGGCTGGCCCCAGCACAGGAACGTCACCTCCTTTCCTCTCCTCCTTCTGCCCCACTGACTGACTGGGCAGGAGAGAGTCAGCATGGAAGAGAGACCCATCAGGAGCTAATTCAGAGTGCCTCATGGCAATTAGGTCAGGAAGAAAATGTAAGGGGAGATACAAAAGGTAGATCGTAGCAGTGGAGGGCTCAGTTCAGGGTGACAGGATTCACAGAAGGCAAACAAAAACCTGATGTTGTAGTAACAAGGAAGGGTACCCTTATACTTTCCCTGAAGAGGACTTNCTTGCCACGGCTGGCCCCAGCACAGGAACGTCACCTCCTTTCCTCTCCTCCTTCTGCCCCACTGACTGACTGGGCAGGAGAGAGTCAGCATGGAAGAGAGACCCATCAGGAGCTAATTCAGAGTGCCTCATGGCAATTAGGTCAGGAAGAAAATGTAAGGGGAGATACAAAAGGTAGATCGTAGCAGTGGAGGGCTCAGTTCAGGGTGACAGGATTCACAGAAGGCAAACAAAAACCTGATGTTGTAGTAACAAGGAAGGGTACCCTTATACTTTCCCGGAAGAGGACTTCTGACCGTTGCCTGACCCCAACAAAGCTGCTCATGCCTTTTGGTTTTACAGGACTTGTCACCCGAGGAAGTCCTCAAAACCTGGCAGCTGCCGAAGTCAGGCTGATGTGATGGCCTCCTGCCTGCCTGGGGACATTTGCTGGTGCATCTGCTTACTTTCTTGTTTTCCTCTAGAATCTGAGTTACAATATAGGTCTATACTGAATCAGCCAAGGGGGTGATATGGGGCTGTGTGTAGAAACAGAGGTTAGGGAAGAGACAGGGGTATAGGAGAAGAACTCCTCTCCTTTTCCTCTTCTTACCATGACTGTTTAACATGTTAACAAACCAGCCCCTTGCAGGCACCCTTGGATTTCATTTTTACTACACTTTGAAGGTGATCCTCAGATATATAAACATCCACAAATAAATGCCCTGAATATCGAACTGGAATCCTTGATGAAACCAGAAATGAAAAAAATGCAAGTGCCTGTCTTTATCCCCTTGAAGACAAGTCTGGCTCAAGAAATAAACATTATCAAAGTTGTACAACATCTATACTCAGATAGTATAATATACTGAAGTAATTTGTTCAAAGCAACCCCTTCCCACCAGCAGTTTAGGCTTCAGTTTGTTAATGTTTCCCAGTGAATGAACATTTTGTTAAAAAAATTGCAATCTGCTTATGCAATCTCTGCAGTGGTTTGAAATATTCCTATGTCTCTTAAAATGATTTATGCATTTTTTAATGGCACAAAATTACTGGAGAAGGGTCAGATGTCTGGCTCAAAGGATTCTTACCAAGACAGAATTTGGCCCACAGCATTACAATTAAAACATTTCTTTCTCTTTTATAGAATTCATTCCTCTGAACATAACCTGTTCTGCTAAGTTTTGTGTCTCTCCGTAGCTGCAGTAACAAGGAAGTATCAAACCATTTCATTATTTTCTATTACCTATATCACTAAAATTCATCTTTATTCATGCCCCTCGAGGATTTTCAAGCCATAAAGAATCACAAGTCCTAATCACATCTTTTTAGACAGTATTGTATTCTTTCCAGGACAAGTAATTAAGTACCATAGTGAGAAGACTTTGAGGCTTTAGTCAGATTACTTAGTAAATTGATGTAAAACCCATCAAATCTGATTGAAGTTTCCTCTACTGTGACAGATTACTCTGCTTCCTTGAAGGAACACACGAATATACTCCAAAATATTTATCTGTAGAAGATTTTATCTGATCATTTTCAGTGCAGTAATAAAGCAGAGGCTTGTATTCTCCGTGAGGTAAATGCTTACATAGTCAGGAAATGTACTTATAAAAGCTAGAAATCACCAGGTGATGTATTTCAGTACTTTTCCAATATCTCAGCCATGCTGGGAACACATCAGCCAGAACCACAGCAGTTAACAAAAGAGACACCTCTCTTTTCCAGAGTTCAGCGTTCGTCATGATGTGCATTGAGATGCTGCCGGGGCTGCCAGGGTTTAGCAGCGCATCCTACACGCTGGCATAATTCTGTTATTGATTTCTGCCATGCTTCACTATCGAGAGCTAATTTCACATTGCATTTCAAGGACAGCACTGCAGGCAGGGACACTGTAGCACAGAAAGGACACAAATTGAGAGAACATATTTAATTTACTGCACACAATGATATACCATCTAGAACTGGGGTCTCTGAAGGATCACATCTCTCTGATGCCATCACAAAATTAAAAAAAGGTCAACGAGGAAAGAGTAGTGGGATAGGGTAGGGGAGGTTCAATGTTGGTGACGTACATACGGTTTGTTCACAACACAGGGATTCTGGACAGGGTTGAAGTCATGATGCTTAGTGCAGCAGGCCCTCCAGGAAGATGACTGGCTAAATTCTGGCTCAGGCAACCATTTCAACACTATTGCAATTTGAATGTTGGATTGGAGGTGTGGTAGAGCTCGTATTGTTTCACTTCCCATTTCACACAGCAGCCAAACTTGTGTAAGAAATGCCACTATGGTAAAGATACCTGAATGAAATTTTCAGTTTCTCTGAAGGAAATGGAACATACTGGTTTGAAGCATCTGCAGGATGAGCTGATAGGTGTTAAATAGGAGAGTGACAGAGGTCACTCTCCCTGCCTCTGTCTCCTTCATCATTGCATGGTTCATTTCCATTGCAAGGAAGGTACCTCAGATTTTTAATACCAGTCCAGAGCTTTCTTTAACCAGGTACAAGAACACCTGGCATCAAGAATAAAACTATTCTGTAAAACTGGAAGAGGTTCAAAAGAGAGTTCTGTCTCTTCATGTAAGTGAATGCTGTCAGATTTTTATTATATTTTTTATTATTATTTTTAGTGTTGCTGATGTAGAGANTACAAGAACACCTGGCATCAAGAATAAAACTATTCTGTAAAACTGGAAGAGGTTCAAAAGAGAGTTCTGTCTCTTCATGTAAGTGAATGCTGTCAGATTTTTATTTTAGTGTTGCTGATGTAGAGACTTCTTTAATAATAAAGCACATATGAATAGCAAGCTAGGTTGGCACTAAATGGCATAATATCCAAAGCATATCGCACCCTACAACAATGAAATTTTGGAAGTTGTTAGCTTTATGTGAAAGAATGTGAAAGAATGAAATGATGGAGCAACCCTGAGGACATTTGTAACAGACTTTAGTCTGCAAAGCCAAATGCAGTCCGTAGAGTCTGGTGGAATCTGACATTAGGTATAATGAAGATCAGCAACTGAAAAAATGCTATTAGAAAATCATGAATTAAAAGTAGAAAACCTCAGAGTCTGCCAGGCTATAGAGCAGAGGCAGACCAGATTATGTGACACAGCTGTGTTACCAAAGAGAAAATCATAGGAATAGTCAACAAAACAAAGGAGAAGACTACAAAGGGAGGCAACATGGCAGGCAGCAGAAGGTGTGGAAGAAAACACATGCTAAACATTGTCCAACCTTTGGACAGAGCTGAAGAAACTAACAAATTTGCAAAAGAAGACAAACTATGTGTAAGAATACCTGATGGATTAGCTGGGATGCAAACTGGAACACAACTGAAATCTTGATTACTTCTGACATGGGTATTGGCACTGCGGTTGTAGCAGTGGTTGAGGTTATATTAAAGGATATGCCTGTTTCTCTCCATTAACTGTGAATGGATTCTACAGGACCAGTTCAGATGAAAATTTCTATATTGGAGATATAGTGAGGTGAGGTGTGTTAACCTCCCAGGAGTCTCTGAAAGAAGTGCCATGTAAAAGATGTGAGGAGCCCATGAAAACAAAAAGAAAAATGTAGAAAAACAGAAATTAAAGCAAAAGAAATGAAGACATAGTAAAGACAAGAAAAATTCCCCAAAGCTGGCAAGTGCCATACAGAAAATTAAGAGCTAAAAACATTGGTGGTGTTAAAGAATTTGAATGAAATGGCAAAAAATTACTAGTTCAGTATTACACAGGTAGGTAAGTTTAATGAAACTGTTTCTCTTGTCCAGGGCTGGCACACGTTTGTTTGTATACACTGGAGAAAAAATTGCGTGCTGTTTTTAGCTTCTTATTCTCACCATCAAGAAACACCATTATCACTGAAAATGACTCTCAGACATGTAATCTGATAAGATCTCTGTTTGTTAGATATGACATCCCTGCTATGATAAAGACAGGTAAAGAGTTACTATTGGATTTCCACCAGATTAAACACTATGAAAAAAATGTGTTATTTAGGCATATCATTTAGAACCTAAGACACTCAAAGTCTTTTTGTATTATGAGAAAAAAGATGTTGAAATTGTCAAAAGAATCCTTAGAAATGCATAATAACCTAATAGACAAGGAACAACAGCCCTCCCTTTAGCCTAGAAATGCAATTTCATAACACAGCATAATACATAATACTAAATTAACAATTACCCAAAACCAAAAGGGGAAGATTCTGTTCCAGTTTCCCACCTCCCACTCTTCGCCATTCTCCTTCGCTACCCAGCTCTTTACTGACCTGCATTCCTACCACTGCTGTGGTGCCTGACCTGGCATTCATCTGAACAGAAAACTAATCTAACAAAGAAAACCAGAGATAATACCTTGCCAGGTTAATTAATTGACTTAGATATCATGCTCAGGCAAGTGCCAAAAGCGATATTAGAGAAGAGAAGTAACAAGCAGTAGAGACTGAAGGTTGATCTGCCTGAGGACCTAGTGTGTTATGCTGAAAACAGGGCAAGCGTGAATTGGTGTGAAAGAAATCAAGACAGTAAATGCGAAATGTATATTTTGCTAAAGGATCACATGAATTCAATGCCTTCCTAGCCACAAGACAGTGTCTATGAGCATAATGACAGAGCACATGCACAAAAAATTGTTATCTCCAGTGAAGATATGTGTATTTTCTGGAAGGTTGTTGCTCAGCAAGGGCCAGCCTATAGAAAAAATAATAGACATCCTGAGCTTCCTCCAAAAACAGACAGGAAGAGATGGCTGCAGAGGAGCCATAGACCCAAACTGGGTCTGCAACCATCTCTCTTCAGAGATCTACAAGGCAAAGAAAACCAGCCTAGGGACAGATAGAGAGCTGAGATGCAATATAACAGATGGTGTGCCTTTTTCCCTCTGGAAAGGGAAGATGTAAGGCCAGCCAGATGTAATAAGAGAATAGATTTTATTGATCTAAACTAGTGGTGCTAACAGCCAGACTAAGTGATGTGTACAAATGTCTCTTCTTCCCTTTCAAGTAGCCTCATCATTTATATGTTTATTTTCACTTTAATACTGTGAAGCCTTGGTTTTAAGATTTAGCTCAGGGTTTTCCTGAATGGCGTTAAAGTACCCTACAGTCATATCTGCTCTGGTAATCTAAACAAGAGAAAGAATGGGGCTGAGTAGTGGCCCTAAACCATCCTTACAGTGATAAAGTTAGCATAAACCTTGGGGATAGTTTTGGAGTAAGCAATTTTTTGAGCATAACTTGGGGTTTAAGAACATGTGGGGCATTTGGATGTCTACAGTTTTTCAGGGAAAATGTAAGAGATTGTAGCTGTAGGGCTACAGCCCTGCTGAGGCAATGGTCATTAGGGCAGGATAATTTGCCTCAGCTTTTTTGTAGACATTTACTATAAACTTTGGCCATAATTTCCCTATGCATTGCTCAAAGATCTGAGTTTGTGCCTTTGTACCTGAAGCTGCCACATAAAGGAGATACCTACCTTTAACAGTGCCATTATAACTTGTAGAAAAGGGTGGGTCAGTAATATAATTGCAAAATTACCATACTTGTTTGGAACAAGAAAATTGAGGTGATGCACCTCATGGAGTTGATAGCCTATAATGACTTTGAAATACAGTCTCAAAGGTGTTTGAGAGATTACCCTCCTTTGCATCCTGCAAAGATTTATTTATTTATTTATTTATGGTGAAAAGTAAAAGGAAAAAGCAAAGGACTATAACCTAGAGCTTTGCAGATGTCACATAAAATCATCCAGCATCTCCCAGATGCTCTTCTGTCTTTGGGAAACATGTCCTGAAAAAAAAAGTTCTTTGCATTTCTATCCCTCTCCCAGGCCTTAAGACTCCAGTTATATTTTCCATTGCTCTTCATAGTCTGCTCTGTCTCCTCTCTTTCCTACATAGATGCTTCTCTGTGTCTTCTGTCTTGTATCTGTTCTTCTCTTGCTTCCGACAATTTTTGATCGTCAGCTAAGTCAGATAATTTCAACATTTTCTGAAAAACTCCGAGCTTTACAAGTTCTGCTGTCTGCCAGTGGTAGAAGAGACATCCCCTTCTTAGAGTCTTTGCCAGGTTTATAGTTCTATACTTTCAATGGACGATCCAAGCCTTCTGGAAAGAACAACTTCCTGAATTTGGAGAATGTAACTTTTCATATTCTACTTATCAGTCTAGTTACATTTAATATGGTATCAATATTTACATACTAACTATAAATTCTTCAAGACAGTTTCTGATGGGTATATGACTTGTTGCAAACTCACATCTAAAAATTTCAGCTGGTGAGTATAGATTGGAGTGGGTAGTGATGTGAATCTGTTACTTTTCTTTTTTGCTTCATTTTTGTCAGCACTCTGTATTTTTTTGTTTTTCTGAATTAAAAAATGCCAGTTTCCATAAGGGGATGAAAGTCATCATGTCAAGTCCTGTCAGTCCCTTGTCTTACATGCCACAAAGGGGTGTAAGTACGAAGTGAACATACACATTCTGAAGTGCAACATTGTCATTGAAAATGTAACTGAACCCAAAATTCAACAACAAGCAGTGCTGAGGTCACTCTAGCCTTCAAGAGAAGTGGCTTTCCAAATATTTTCGCCTCCATTTCTTTGGTAGTGAATGTTGTAGAGACATTTCACACTGCAGAAATGTATTCTAATCCTTTTAGGAGTTGCTGGTGGTACGCTGAATTTAATTGCAAGATTTTCATTAGAATTAAAAAAACTGCAAACATTTGCCATTTGGCATGGCAAGTATATGCACTATTTAGGCTTACAGTTGGTTTACAGCACTAAAGCTTGCAGCAAACTCTTATGCCTGCATAAGCAAACAAATACCCTTTCCAAATATTTCTGCTCTGAGATGTATACGTGCATCCCCAGGAATCAAATGCATTCAGGGTTTTTCATTAGCATGCTCATAAATTTGATTAATATCTTACAGAACCAAGTTGGACAAATATTAGGATTCTTTATGTTTCTATTACAATTAGCTTTTCAATATATGTTTATAATGATTATGAATATGGTTACTAAACAACTGCTTTGAAATAACAGACACTAGTAAGAAATTTTCATTAGTACAACAGAGCCTCCCATTGAGTATTAATATGAAAAAAACTCACATTTAGATGAATTATACTGACTGGGGGTCTCACAAAACTTAATCATCAATAAGAGAGCTTTCTAATGGGTTACATTTGGGTCTGTAACTGGTTCAAATGTAATTAATATCTTTGTGAAAATTCTGCAGAAAGTATCAGAATATCCCTTGTAAAATATGTGAAGACACCTTTGTTTCCACGGGCAGTTGAATACCCACAATAGCAGGTCAGATTTATAGAGAAATCTGCATGACTGGGTGATGTGCAGTTATGTGAAAAGTACAGAGTACTACAATCTAACAAGGCAAAAATACTAAAGTCTGACACTGAAAGCTGATGGTGAGTTCACACCAGGAATAGGGAACATACAAATAATGCCAGAATAATTTCATTTTAACATGTGACATATTTTAATCAATACTAGATATCTTTAGCATATCTTTCAGCATATCTTGCACATGCACCAAATCAAGAAATTAAAATCAAGAAATTAATACTTAATTTAGAAATATCTGAGTCAGCTTCTATAATTTGTGGTTTGTATGACACACAAGGAAGGCCAAGCTCCTCTTTGATTTAAAGTCCGGAAATCTAGAGAATAAGTAAAATCATTAATATGAATAGGAGAAATAGGTGATCCCACCCCTTCATCCCTGTTCATTGCCACTGCTTCCTCACATACAGCACTGGACCTTGTCTAATCCTTATATGTGAGCTGATTCAGTTCCGTAGTAACAAATACACTAGAAAAGAAAAAAAAATCAAATCATGAGGTGTAGGAGTAAAACATATCAGAGGAAGATAGTTTCTCATGGAGTATGTATTACGAAATTGAATCACTAGTCATGTGTACACCAATGAAAATAAACTGGGTTTTTTGAGGACAAGGGCATACAAGGGACTATTATTGCTCAAACCTCCTCCTATGACAGTGCAATGGGATCACAGGGGGCAGTTTGTGCTCCTATCACCGTTGATTCAGGACCACAAACAAGCAAAACTGGGGTATTTCCTCAGGACTGCCACAGTTCCATGGCTTCTAATGGATCTTCCACATTCACAACAAAACAAAAATTATTTGCTTTGAATGTAAGGTTGAATGCATGCATGGAGGGCTGGAAAATTTTCACTTAAAAAAGAAAGTTGCACAGATGCTTCACCAAACATGTGGCAGAGTCCAGGCTTGTGGTCTTGCTTTGTCTAGCATGCCATACTGAATATGACTCCAGGGTTGATTTTGCTTCATGCAAACACAGTGAAAGTCCTGAATTTCCCATCAGCTATGCTGTATCAAAAAATGGAAAACACTCTGTCATCATTTCACAGCATTTCGGGACACTTCGGTTCTAACTGTTTGTTTAACTCCGAATGGACTATATTTTTCTGTGCCACTGTAAAAAGGGGCTTGTAGACTTCTCAAGGAAACTCTGGGGTGTTAGTATTTCTTGGTAATTTTCTTCTTCTCAGAGATATCCATCATTCCATTTTGTGTTTTTCTTTTTAATAGTGAGAGCACTATTTAAACAACAAAGCAAAAATAACAATAAAATGAGATCTCTGCCCAGCCAGGATATTTTTCAAAGAAAAGCTGGCTTCGTTACATCTACCATTATTTCAAGACATAGAACTGTAGAAAATTTTAGAATGGAAAAACAAATAAGCTGTGAATGTGCCTTTTAAAATATTTCAATGGTACCTACTGCATTTTAGGCCCTTCTGAAAAGAAATAAATAACAATGACCTCTAAAATTCATCGCAACGGAGTAAAGTGGCAGACTATATTTTCCCATGAATATCTTACATAGAGACACTATTCCTCAAGGCACTTCAGATTCATATAAAAAAGGAGAGCAGCCTCTGATATCCAAAGTAAATGGCAGCATAACCACTCCTGTACTTATGGGACACTCAAGGATGTCTTGATTGTTTCAGTAGCTACGAATGAGTATCTTCTATTAAAAATAATATCAACCACAAACTTGTGTTGAGCCATCTATTCAGAAGATAAAACAAGCTCTCCTGAAATATTGAGTCCATGACTCAGCACAATTGTAACATTTCTTTAGTGCAAAGTAGGATTGCTTTTCCTGAATATTAAGAAAATCTTAGTTTGTTTCCCAGTCAGGATTTTTTCCTGGTGTCACCAAATTTCTTCTGTTTTGTCAACAATTGCAAAATAAATTCAATAAGTTGCAAAATAAATCAAATAAGCTCAATTATCTTCTTTGTCCCCTTAACCATTGTCCTCTTTTCTCCCTAGGCGGCAATACTATAATTCAAAAGAAATTATGATACCTCAAGATAAATTTTTAATTTCTTCCAAAACAATGTAAAAACACTTTTTGCTTACGCTTTTTGAGGGGAATTATCTCTCTTATTTTATGGATTTTACTTTTTGTCAATGTTTATTGGCATGGTTGCAGCAGCTGATTTCAAAGACCTTTTTCTTGAAAATTGCTTTTTTGAAAAGCAAAAAAGGATTTTTTTTTTTTGATGGGGAAAATTAACTTACTCCTGTCTTTCTTCTTACTTAAAACTTTCACATGGAATTTCACAAAGATCAGTTTTCCATGGCTTAAGTGATAGGGCTTTCTTTATTATGATTACAAATGACTTGTCTAGTGTTGCAAAGCAAAAACTGAAAATGGCAGTATATTTCCTTTATATTTGAGGGATGTGCTTTTTTTAGTAGATAGTGTAAGAAAGCATCTCTCAGCCTCTAATGTTGCAAGGATTACTTCTCTTCCATTGTATACATGTTTATCATATCAAGACACACAAACACAGAGTCACATTTCATTAAGCAAAAATAAGACTCAGAGCGCCAAATTCTGTGAGCAGTAATACTTATATTCTAATCCAAAATATAACTTCTGTTAGACATTTTTCTTCCATCAGCACTTTTTTTTCCATGCATGAAAGGAACCATTACATTTTTGGAAAGAGGAAATATACCCAAATCTGGAATTAAAAGGCTTGCATAAACAAATACGAACCTGGAAAGGCTTCCTTGAGGATCATAGCCAATCCCACTCTGTGAGGATGCTTTTACAATTCAAAGCACACTGCGGTTTTTTAAAAATGTCATTTGATGCTATATTGTCTTGCTGTAAAACATTTGTAACGTATAATGATGTAAGAGGCCAGCTGGCCACTAATAGTAACGACATACTTTACCAGCGCTATCATCAGAAGGACTGTTGAAGGCAGATGGCTCTTTTTTTCAGCTTTATCCCTTTAGAGATCTTACCAAGGACAGGCGCCCTACAAACCTCACCGTAATGAGAAGAACACTGCTTTATTGACTATAAAGCCTTCCTGCAAATAAGTTGGAAAGCAATTTGTGCTGGAGAAAACCAGTGGCACGTACGTTCATAACCAGAATAGAGGACTCTGAACTGAAGCTTTGTTAAATGATTCTTATGTCCTGCAAAACTTCACAGAAATGCTGGATTGGTATTCAAAGCTGCTGTAATACAGAGAGTTGCTTTCCTGTCTTATTAGAGAGAGGCACACAAATTACAGTAGTTAATTATTGTTCATCCTCTCATTTCATGCCCATACTGCAAGGAGTTAAAATACAGATACAAGGGGAAAAATTACTCAGACACAGCTGATCATACAGAGATTAATTCTGATGATAGTGTCATTGAAACATGCTCTACAGTTTGATAGCCCAGATGTGCATTTTCCCTGGATAACAAAGGTTCAATTGGTTACGCTTCTTTTATTTTTAGGGCTATCAGAAATAACATTGTCATGGTTTCAATTTCTTTTTGTCTTATGATAACAAAAACGGTCTGTTTGAAACAGTGTGCTGTATTTTGCATGACTAACAATTGCTATTTAGCTTTCTGGTGGGATAGTGGTTTTGTTCTTCCAGTTTTTAGTGGTTTTTCAAATGTGTTTTCCAGTGATTTGTCTTTCAATGCCTTTAGGACCATACAGCGTTCCTGCTTAAATCATTATCTTCCGTAGCAAGTGGATTTTGTCTTCTAGTACTCTGGTTACCTGTTTTTCAGTACAGGGGAAGCATAAAGCAGGCTATTTTCTAAATCCTATTCACTCGACGTCTTACACTTCAATTCACTGACAGCTTGTCTTTTAGCAAAGGCAACCACATGTACGGATTTACATTATTCCTATGGTATATTTACATGAGAACTATCATAATTCATTCATTTTTATTTGAGTTCTTCACAGATTTTTCTGTTTGTTTTGTCTAACCCAGGTGGTTAGCCAGAATTTAGGGTTCTATGAGCTATTTCCTCCAGGAGGAAAAATTGATAGTTATTTATTTGGGGCATAATGCTTTTTTATTTACTAAGAATGCACAAATTATATTCCTCAGAACCCAAGAGGAAATTGCAACAGAGGATAACGTATTTCTTCGCAGTTCCTACCTTCTTTCTGTTGTCACTCAAACTGTAAGGTCTCCTTGTCTCCTTGTCTTGTCTCCTTACAACCACAGTCTTGAGCTTTTTGCAGCGTTTTTGTCTCTTTTTTTTACTGTTGGGATTTTGGGGCTTTGTTGTGTAAAAGAGACAGTTCTTTTTCATTCTTTTCCTCAGACAGTCTTCTGTATACTCAGTTTAAAACTTTGAACACCTTCATACATGCCTTTTTATAGATCAGTGGCTTTAGGCTGAGTTTTGACTGGAGACCTATGCTATTTGTTTTACCTGGTTTCATAGAGAAACTTCATGATTCTCGCAAGGAAGGATATTGGCTTTGTATTCTTTTGTTCGGTAAGGATTAATGCAGTGCAGAACATTTGCTAGGCATCAGTAACACGTTCTGTTACTAACTGTATAGCACACATAGTTAAGGGAGCTGCAGTCTTCAGTGTTGCACTCGAATGCTCAGGGGAGCCTGCAGGAAGATGTGAACACAGCTTTCTCTCTGGAAACATTTTCACTGATTAAGAGTGCAGATTCAGCATTTTCCTGTGGCCTTCCCTTTCTCCTGCCATCTTTTGTAAAAAAAGGTTGGAATCTTGAGACCAATAAAATACTTCATCCATTCTAGAAATAAGGGATTTTTTTTTCCGCCTGTAGTTTTCAGTTCAGTGAGCTGTTGCTATGGATTTTAGCAGCTTGACCAAACATAGTGACGTTTTTAGATTTTCCAAGAAGTTGAGGAATCAAAGGCCAGTCAATCACATATATATGGAAATAACAGTCGGAAGGTTCCATCTAAGTAAATTTCATGATTCTCAGGGTCAGGTCTGTGTTCCGTCTGATTTTACGCAGTCTTGGGACAAACCTGCTTGGATCTTCATCCAGCATCCATGCTGTGAATCAGCACTACAACATCACCCTTTTCCACATAGAAAATGTCTTGAGAAAGGAAGACATAGACCAACAATACCCCTATGGCATTTGCTGGTATTAAAGAGATTCCCTCTTGGACATTTACTCTGCAATGACTTTGATAAATAATTTGCAATTGAGGAGGTTGGCTTAATTTCTAGGTGAGATTCCTTATGCATGTAGTAACAGTGGACATGAGTGGCTCAATGAAGACAGCTGCAGGAGTACTAGAGATTGTAGATTTAAGACCTTTTACGTGGCTTGGAATTGCAGAACCTATTTTTGTTGTTTTTCACACCTTGTTAACTGAAAGAGTACTTGATAATCCTTTATTTTATGTGTTTCAGGGTTTTTTTACCTGTTTTCCTGATTAATTATTTTCCATTTTTCATCACTTTATTGCTGTGCAGAAGAAGGTACTGTTATTTGATTAGTTAGAAAGGAATCTTAGACCATGTTTAGAACAAACATTGTCAACTGATATGATTTTGTGAACTGACCTGGAGTGGCTGAAGTGGGTACTTCCCAGCCATCTTCCTCACTGCCACTCTGGAAGAGCAGCACCGTACAGAAAAGGAGCTTCTCTTGAGCCACTGCAGCTTGCAGCCTTACACTTTCAATTAAAAGCTTACCTGTTCACCTATGAACTGCAGCAGGTCAGAACTTGGTACCTCAACTGGTTCAGACTTACTTAGCGTGAGAGAAGCAACGTGAAGAGGAGGGGAAGGACAGGTGTTTGTTTCATCCTGGTTTATTCTTTCACCCAACATCCTGACTCTCATGGAAGGGTTTGATTAGGTCAGATGCCTGAAGATATGCTAATGAAGATTAGCTGCAATTTAGGATGTCACTGTTGTGGCACTTCCTACTGCCTGGAGTATAGCCTGAAGCCTGAAGAGTTATAATTAACTGTTAAGTGGTCAGTTAGTTCTCAATAATAGGATCCAACTCACTAACCAAGAAGAAAACTGCCCCAGCAATGCATAAATAAACAGAAAAGATCCATTTTCCTCAGGATTAATGAGCTGAATTTGCTCAGTGAAGAAAGGACCAGCAGTCTACTAGAGCCAATGCAACAGAAGGAAGAGGTCGGCAAGGGAGGGAAGTGAGCACAGGTGAAAGGAGGATAATCAAAGTTTGGTTGGACAAACTCTCATGTGCAGTCAGCTGTCTTGTGTAGCTTCACCTTCAAAATGCTTTATCCTGATGGGTACTTTAGATCCAAGATGCTGTAAGAATGCTTTAAGCTGAAACAGCTTTTTAATGTTTCATTTAAAACACAGGCTATGCTATTAATACTCTTAGTAGCTAAGCCAGAAGAGCTGTGTTGATATTCCCAGTGCACTGCAAGGGCACTTCCCCTCACCCCCCAAGTATTAGATATCACACTGTCAGGCATTTGCAATTTAAAATATAGTTTGTAGGTTCATAGCAGCAGATGTTCATGATAAGCATTTACAAAATGAAACCCAAGAATATTTTCAAGCAATAATGCAAAAATAAAGCACTTAAGCACACCAAATTTCTTTGGGATTTTCCCAGGCTTCATTTAAAGAACTTATGCTCTTTTTTTTTTTTCCAATAAATAATGTAACATTTAATATTCTGCAGAAAATACAACGAGCTAAAATATTTATTACCCTGTACTGTCTCACTATGCTTTTATTAAGTCTAATAACTGTACATTAAAATAATTGCTTTTTGCCTGCTAAGAAGTGTTTGAAACTTGGAACAGTAAAAGCTTAAGGCAGACTGTTTATATGAAATCAGGGGGATTTTTCACAAAGGGCACACATTTGCCAGGATGTGCAACGTAGTACAGTAGCATCTTTTTGCTTAGAAGATATTTATGCTGACCAAATCTGACTGTAAATCAGTAAGAAATGTAACTCTGATCCATGGATTTTTTTTTTTCTGGCAAAGCTTTCTCTTCCATCTCTTGACTCGTAAGAAAATATGAGGCTTATATTCTTTTTTTCATTCAAGTAAAAAATTTATTTCAAAAAATAAACCAGATGTGACACATTTATGGACATTAACAGTTAAATGAAGTAAGTGATGCTAATCTGATTTTCCCAGTTACAGTTACAAGAAGGTAAATTTATAATTACCGTTACTTGAAAATGAATCGGTTCTATATCAATTTCTATATCAATTTTCAGCCTCATTGCAACTGAGTGCTTCAATGTTATGAAAAGTTACGTGTACTCAATGATAAAGTCTAAACCCTTGTCATGTGTTTTTTAGCATCAACTTTCCAGTGAGGAAACTGTATGCAGTGTAGGATTACTAGAAAGTCTAAATTTGCATTACTGTAGAATGTGTCTATAAAATGTATAATCTGTATGCATTTATAGCTTTTGTATTTTTAAAATAGTTATTCTCTGATGAGTATTTTCCTTTTAATTTTTTTAACAGCCTACAAACTGTGGAGTAAAATATATGACCAATGGTATCTTTTGTATGGCTGCATAATTTAGTACATTTGTGCTGTCTATGGACTAATCACATTGGGCTTGTCACTGTTTTTTAAGTGGAAAACATCCAATTTTTTGAGTCTGAAACTGTTCTTAAAAGAATATTTGAATTCAGAATGGTGTTTATGGGTAGAAAAAAACATCAGAAAGAAGTCCAGATATTCTTCTGGTTACATCATGTCCCCTTAATGTTGGAAAAGTTGATAGTCAAATCCCTGCGTTAATTTAAACGAATACATCACCCAGATGCTGTGGGGCACGCCCCAGGAAAGTCCTGGACTGTACTGAGCAGCAGGCAGCAGCTGGATTCAGGAATGCACAGATTGGGATCGAAGGCAGAAGAATCAGAGTCCTCCTTAGAAATTGGCCATACAAGAAGAGCTCGAGACCCTCATGATCCCTCAGCTTTATACCGAGTATGATGTGTATGGGATGGAATGCTCCCTTTGGTCAGTTTTGGGTCACCTGTCCGACCCGCTCCTCCCCACCGCAGGGTTGCAGGTGTGACCACTTCTCTGCTCTTTCATTTCCGGTGCACAAGAAAGTTAGCAGAAGCAAGCATCGACCTTGGTCTCCATAGGGATAACGACAAGCAAGAGCCTTTCTGCATACCATTCCTACTGATGTTCCAGCACTAACTATAAACACCGAGCCTTATCACTTCTAGAAGCAGCTACTGTCTGGAAAAACATGCAGCTAATTTCAGAGAGTGCAGCTTTTCAGAAGAGACTTAACTAAAAAGCAAAGTTACTAAAAGAAAATTGGTTCTGTCCTGGCCTAAACCAGGATGAGAAGGAAATCAAATTTTGAATCAAAAGCTTTTCTTAATAAAAGTCTTCTCAAGATAGATAGCCTTACCATGATACAAAAATGCATAGAAGTTTTGCAATTTTTTTCAGAATATTTATTTTGCACAGATTCGTATGCTAGCTATGTTGAAATACTGAGGGAATTTTGCACGTGTAACTTACTAAACTTACACTGTTCTGTTGAGATCAGTAATTGTCTGTATAGAATCATAGAATCATTTAGGTTGGAAAAGACCCTTAAGATCGCCAAGTCCAACTGTTAATTTAGCACTGCCAAGTCCACCACCAAACCATGTCCCTAAGCACTACATCTACACATCTTTTAAATACCTCTGGGGTTGGTGACTCAACCACTTCCCTGGGCAGCCTGTTCCAGTGCTTGGCAACCCCTTGGGTGAAGAATTTTTTCCTAATATCCAATCTAAACCTCCACTGGCACATCTTGAAGCCATTTCTTCTCATTCTATTGCTTGTTACTTGGGAGAAGAGACCAACACCCACCTTGCTACAATCTCATTTCAGGCAGTTGTATAGAGCCATGAGTTCTCCCCTCAACCTCCTTTTCTCCAGGCTAAACAGCCCCAGTTCCCTCAGCCACTCCTCATAAGACTTGTGCTCTAGACCCTTCACCAGCTTCATTGCTTTTCTTTGGACATGCTTCAGCACCTCAATGCATTTCTTGCAGTGAAGGGCCTAAAACTGAACACTGTATTTGAGTTGCGGCCTGACCAGTGCTGAGTACAGGGGGAGGGGGGTCATTTCCCCATATTTTAGTGGTCACCTTGTAGAAGAAATATGTTCAATAAGATTGTGACTGAGATGTGCTAGTGATTTTGATCACAAAGTGGTTGACGTGTATCTGAATAAGACCCATTTGTGATATTTAATGGTATTTTAATGGTATTTAAAATTTTATGAGAGTCTGTGCTTTCAATTAAAAAAAACCCTATTTTTCATGCCTCGTGTTTGTAGATAAAATAAGAATTGTAAAGTTATCAGCATCCAAAAGTGGAAAAGAAGAATCTCCAGATTAGCATTTAAGAAAGTAAAGGCTGTAAAGTTAATATTTGTATTATTATTTTCACCCTGGTGGCTGAAAAGATTACAAAACTTTGGAAATTTCAATTATGAAAAGTAGCAGGAAAAATAATAAACAGTAATACTAAGAATATGCTTTATATGTAGCTTGTGTTCTACAAGTCAGTGGGTTTTAATGGTAAGTAAAGGTTGATGTGTATGTAATATTCTGTTACTAAGTATTATTCAAGAAAAATAAATCATCTGCCAGGAGTTATACTGTTTCTTAGAGGACCAATTTTTATTAAATTTTAACTCCTATTAATTAACTAATTTATCCAGTGTTCAGAGAGAAGCTGTTACACTTTTTCTCAGGGCACTCCATATTCTTCAATACAACTATGTTCCTCCTGTGCAGAATTCAGCTCTGAGACCACAAGCTGTAACAGTGCAACATGCAGCACTGTATGCAAAAATAATGCCATCTGGGGCTGTTAATGGGTTGTTTCGCCGTTCAGAGGCCTCTGCTCATTTGCATCATCTGTCAAGGGAACATCAAAGATGGGAGGAAGCATATTACTTCCAAAGCTCAGTTATTTTGATTAGCTTTCCTATCTCAGCCCAGTGGAATTTTTCACAGCAATCGAACACTGCTTGGGATGCCAACAGCAGGGTTTGACAGCAGGGTAACTATAAGGTGCTCCAGTTGGACCCTTTGCTTGCCAAGGCTTCACAGCACCCGGTCTTGTTCCCTTTAGCACTGTTCACAACCTTATTGAAGAGCAAAAGGAAAGCTACGGCTGGCAGATCGGGTATGTCAGGGGAGTAAGGGAAATGATTACAAGGCTGGCATTTAAAGTGCTGTAGGAAGTCATGTCCATGACGTATAGTGATAGATGGCTTAATGAGAGGGACTGGGGGCCAGAGGTAGAATCCATCACTTAGCACTAGAAAACTTCTCTCCTCTCTAATATTGCAGATCTACAAGAACTAGCCAAATCTTTCATTTGTTTTATAGCAGTAGAAAACCAGCATCCTGAACATATGAAGGCTGAAGTACATTTTTCCACTTGTTATCTTTAATCAATACCATCACACTTAACATGACAACCTACAGCCTTCCACCACTTAAAAGTGCACATTGCTGGGTGAAACCACACGCATATGTCATCATATCAGCACACCACACTTTTTCCTTCTTGTTGTTTCACTTGGCTCACCAAAGTAAGTCCTTTAGCTTTGGCTAGGAAATAGAAAAAAATGAAAAATATAGACATTTCATTGTACCACCGGCTGAAAAAGAGCAGCTCCACTTGGAACTGCGCTGTTATATTTAAGAACATCAGACAACAGGACATGTATAGGGCCTCTTGGGTCATTTAGTCTAATCTCCATCATAGACAATGGCATCACATAATCCTTTTTAAAAATCATTATCCTTAAACTGGCTGGGATTTTTACCTCTGTTCTCCCAGAAGGCTAGCTTCGAATGTAACTACTTTGATGAATAGAAGCCATCTCATTTTTAGCTTAAATTGATTTCTATGATGTAGTTTACATCAATTTCTTCTTGTGACTTGTGATTGTTCTCTAACATAGCTTTTTTTCCCAATCTCACTAAATCTTTCAGATCATTTTATAGATGTGATAAAAATGCTTCATTTACTTAAAAATAATTGTTGTATTAAATCATGAAGGTGATCCTTAAATTGAAGCCTGTTGAGAGGTTAGATTTGACAGGACATTCCTTTCAATGAAATGGTGCAGTACTTGAACATTATACGACATTTCTGTTGGATTCTGTCTTTGTCACCCAAGTTCGTTCTTTCTACTCAAGACATTGAACAACCCACTCCTTTAATCTTCGCACAAGTTTAATGTGCCTCCCCCTTCTGCGCAAGAAAAAAAAAATCCAGTAAAATGTTATTTCCTCCCCACCCACAGACTGGTGGTTCTCACTGCATGTGAGACATTAGGTTTCCTTGTCCCTGGCAGAAATAATTCTGTGACCCATTTTGTTTCCACAGCTGCTTCCTGATTCTCATGATACGGAGCAATAAGCATTAAAGAAAGAGAACAGTCTGATGAGGAACATGTTGAGCTCAATCAGCCTGCAGTTTTCACCTCAGCTTATCTAATACATCATGATTGACAACATTGCTCCTGAAGAAATAACTTATGACTTACACAGTTAGTAAGAAAAATTTTTTCAAAGCTTGTGGTTTTGGGATATACAGCATATGGAAAAGCGTGCATGTTCTCCAATGATCTATGCCATGTCTACAAATGACCTTTACTTGTGTTTTTTCTCTTGGACTTTTCAAACCAATATTTTGCTCTGAATAATGCAATTGTTATTAGCTACTCGGTTTTACTTTTCAAAGATCAATATCGAGTATCTTGTAACTAAGTGAAAGTTAAAAGAAATAGAAATGAGAAAAGATGTAAAGCATGCAGGGATGAATATTTCTTTTCACAATTCAGAAACTCTAGTGAACTTGGTATCAAACCTGTTCTTAATTCCCTCCATTTGTTCAGCATCCCCTTCTGTATTTTGATGATGTGGTATTCTGACCAAACAGAACAGAAGTTGCAGCTCAAATCTTAAAGAAATTATTTGGGTCAAAATGTGCCCTTTGGGGGAACTCAGATGAAATTTCTCTTCCCCAGTTATTTGCTGTGACTTGTTACCGTGATTTTTTAGCATTCTTGGTCCGGCAGTCACTTTGCTAAGTTAGATGTCAGAAAGATAGATGTCTAAGCCTGAGATAGTCATGTTAGGATCCCTTTATACTCAGTGGAGAGAAATAGGCTCTGCCAGGGAATGACTGATCTTTCCATTTAACCATCTAACTTACAGTAGAGGTACCCTGTCTCAATTTGCGCTGTCTTTATACGCAGTCTTTCTGAGGTGAAGTATCCCTTTATTTACAGGTGAGGATATGAAACAGAAAGGCTGCTTCTAGATTTTAGGATGTTTTCTTTTTTTAAAGAAAAAGCACTTCCAAAGGAGCTGTGAATCCCCCGGGTCTCTGCTAAGGCACAGCATAAGCTATCTGTACAGCATTTCCAAGCAGGCTGCACCCAGGCTAAGCTGTTGCCCACCAGAGTCCATTTCCCCTTCTGCCGGCACTCAACAACAGTGGTTATGCAAACCTCTGGGCATCCCGTCTGCTTGCCATTCACAAGGGCAGTAAGAATACCTCTAGGTAGAAGGATGCAGGATCAATTGGGGTAGAAGGCACAAGGATACTGCCTCTGGTGGAAAATGTACATTTCTTGATCCTCACATGGGAGCAGCATACTCAGCTCATGACCCTATGAGTTCATGAATCTTTCCGGAGATCACAGACAAAGCACAACAGGAAACTGGGAAAAATTTCTCTGGGGAAAAGGAAGCAGTCAAATCACTGACCCTTCTTTACTTTCAGGCATAGTTGTAATTAGTAGGAAGNTCAGCTCATGACCCTATGAGTTCATGAATCTTTCCGGAGATCACAGACAAAGCACAACAGGAAACTGGGAAAAATTTCTCTGGGGAAAAGGAAGCAGTCAAATCACTGACCCTTCTTTACTTTCAGGCATGGTTGTAATTAGTAGGAAGACACCGACTTTCAGTGAGGACGGAATAGGACATTAATTTCTTAAGGTACTGTCTAACTATATCTAACAATTAATATAGATTATATATACTTAATAATAGTCCTTCTCACAGTTACTTTTACAATTGCCCCAGTCCAGACATTTTTTATCTGGAAACAATATTCAGTGGAGATGAAAAACTGAACAATGGCAATATAGAGCTCTTGCTCTATTATTTCTGCTACTCTGAACACAATTTTATCTCTGTGTGTTTTCTGGTTTCAGTAGGTTTATCTGACACTTATTTTAAGGCTAAAATTAAGCTTGTCCATGAGTCTAAGTCTGTTTCTGTAAATCCTGCACCACTGTTCTTCCCAGAGAGGACCTGCAGGGTTAGCTCCTCTAAACTCACATGAGTTAGGCAGATAAGCAGCTATCCATCACCAGATAACCATCACCAGAATAGCTCAGGACCACAACCATGATTAATGCTCTTACCTCGTACACTAACATTCAGAAATGTAAGTAAACTCCCAAATTCAAAACTTAAATCAATAGTATGAAATTGAGGCTTGAGGAGTGGGCCTCTGCAAACCTCATGAAGTTCAACAAAGCCAAGTGTAAGATCCTGCACCTGGATCAGAGAGATCTCCAATATCAATATAGACAGGGGGATGAACTGATTGAGAGCAGAGGACTTGGGGATATTGTAAGTTGAATGGGGCTTTGAGCAACCTGACCTAGTGAAAGATGTCCTTGCTCAAGGCAGGAGGGTTGAGCTAAACGATCTTTAAATGTCATTTCCAACCCAAACTGTCCTATTATTCTATGAAATTAGAGAGATTTCTGACTTAGGTAATTACCAAAGCCATCAGGTAAGTAAGAGCTTTTATTCTTGCATGTTAGTCCACTACAGATGTACTTAGGAAAACATATTTTAAACTCCAGGATTCTTTTAAAGATCATGCTTAATTGCTTATGCCTGCTTTATAGTATTTAGGAAAATCTATTAAGTTCTGAAGCAATACATTAATCAATGAGGCAAAAATAAGGAAATTAACATTTTACAAGGAAACTGAACACTAGCAATAATACCAGTTATCTGAGCAGCCGTCCATGACATTAACATTTAGACTCTTATGTTTCTTAGAGCTTTTCAGAATGTAAATAACAGTATGTGATCCAGATTCATTTACTGTACATGAGCTCTAAAACCTGTTTTATTGGGCCAAAAGAAGCTAAAATTACTTTAATTTGCCTTTTCAATAAAACAAATGTTTTATTATGTATTTAATTTTTATAGTTCAGTCTTTCTGGATGTTAATACTTGCTTTCAGGCTCTCTAGTTGCTGATCAGTCATTTCTCCATTGGCTTTTCTACTGTCTTCTTGTTGAGTTTGCCAATAATCAGTCTAGATAAGCATTTAAGTCTCCAGTGAACAGAGGGAGGAATAACTGAGAGCAGAAACCTTTTCTGGACCTGGTCTCATATTAAACTTATTGGGGCATTTAAACGTAGTATTTTAAGAAGTAATGTTTTTAAAGAAAATGTAGTTCTGTAGGATCAGCCTCTCACATATGCTGATCCTTATCTATTGCTGCTTTGAAAATTTTCAGTAGAAAACCTCACATCAGAAAACAGCTGTACCAAAATATGCTGTATGCCGATTTTGCTAAACTTTTGTTTTAGAGGAATGCTTAAAAAAACACATCACCATGTCCATCTTAACAGTTTTTATATTAAATACTTCACAATCTAGAATGACTTTTCAATTCAATATCATGGATTATTTTTATACTCTCTGTGTCATGTAATGGAGGGCACTAAAAAGTTAAAATCAAAACAATGTGTTGTCCTGCCAATACTGACACAATAAAACCAGAGTAGCCACCTGAAATAAATGTACTTGCAATTAACCTGTTAAGTGGATAACCACCCTCCTATCCTCGTTCTCCATCACAGTCAAAAAAGTGTCAAGTTAAGTGCTACTATACTCCGGTGCCTGTTTGCCATTGTGCTAGGGGCTACAGAAAAAAATACAAAAACCTTTCACAGTGTTCTTTATCTTATGTCATTATCCTTTTGCTGCCTCAGGTCATTAAAATAAATGTTTGGTGCTTGGGTCCATTTATTCTATTGTCAGTGATGGATGTACCTGCTTGATTTAATTTTATATGCATTTTATATCATCCATTGTATGTTTTCAGATTTATTAATAAGTACTTCATCTTCTTTCAAAAATCTGTAGCATGTTATCTTTTTTATTTTTTATTTTTAATGTTCTTATTTTTAAAACCATGAGTTTTGCTTAGTGCATAGTAATACTAAGTTAAACCCAACTATGCTGTTTTGTTACTACTTGTGTATGGTTTCATATGTTCTCCATGCAGACGGGGAGGTCAAATTGTCCTACATATCAGGAAATGTGAGCTTGAATGTATTCTTCCTCATTTTCTGGCCTCTTTTCTGTCCTTCCCACAGCATAGATTTGAGGGGACTTCTAACTCCCTTCCTCATTTCTCCTAAATCTTACTCAGTGTTGCTTCAGCCAACTATTTCCCCAAAACAACTTAGTTTTTTTACTGAGAACAATGAGCCCCTTGCCAGAATACATAAGGACAAAAATTACCGATGAAGGAGAATTTAAGCTAACCCATAAAGCTCTGCTTAAACCCCCTGAAACTACTTCTTTGGTCTATGTTCTTTCAAATAACAGAAGTGAACAATGCAGGTCTCCCTTCTCCAGGCAGATCTAATTGGCACCTGGGTTGGGAGACAGGTTGGCCCTATTTATCGCATTTCCCTACCTCCCACTCCCTACCTACCCTTCAAAATACATCATCCTTTTTCTCTGTTGGTTATAACGAAGATCTCATTTCCATTCCTAACTTGGCAAGCAACTCTTGCATCAAACTGCAACATTGCCAGTATTTAACCTCAACGATAGTTTCCCAACATTTCACCAGCCTGAAAATCGAGTCAATGTCCCAAGATTGCCGCTGGGATTGTAGGGAGTCTTCCCTCTATAATGGAAGGCAAAACCAGAGAGAGTTTTAAAACCATGTGCTGCAGCAGATCTGTACCCCAAAACCATTAGTAATTTAGAGATACTCAGTAGATCTATAGGTGGATGTATATATTATGCAGACTGTACAAAAGATCAAATAAAAACAGTGGAATTCTACTAGACCATGCTTCTAATTCAGTGTCCAGGAAATTCTTCCTGATGGTCACCTCAAGTTTCTTGTTTCTCAGAAGTATGCCATTATATGGAGACTGTATACACCTTTACAAAATCCATCTGTAATGACAACAGCTTCCAGTCAGAGTTTATATTGGCAGGAAAGAATTATTCTTCCAATTCCAAAAATTTATTCCCTCTATTGCTTTCATATTTGTGAACTTTTTTCTGAACGCTTCAACTTTTGATGTGGATGTGAAGAGGCTAGCAATAAGGTGAAATCTCATTCAAAAACTGTTTAAGAGAATTCCTGTAGGAAAAATATTCTGTGTCAAAATTACTAAATTGTTAGAAATTTCTTTGAAAGGTGCACTACTCTGAAAGACCTAATATTGAACAACAGTTTGCATCTGTCCTGGCAGTGTGTTGTTGTGAAAACAAGATCAATTTCAAGCTGCATAAGCACAGCTATTGCAATAGCCAGCTGGGAAATGATGTTATTTCTATGTGATCCTTCTGAGATCACACCAGGAACACACTGTATGCAGTTCCCATTAATATGGATACAGGCTCACCAGCCAGATAAAGAGATGAATGATTCAAAACTTCACTCCAAACTTGAACAGACTCCAAACCTTATTATGGTTCAAAAGTATGTAGACCACTTTTGTTTCCCGCTTAGTTTCAACTTCACATATCCCCACACTTCCTGGTCCACCTTCTGCTAGGATCAAAAGTGCCAAAATACTTTGGGAGAAGCTCTTGTTTTAATAAAAACATAAAGGCCTTGAAATCTCAGAAGAAAACTTTCATTGTCAGATTTTCCAAACTGTTTTTTCAGGCTCATTTTAAAAAATATTTGGATGAAGTTCAGTGCTTATATCCAAAATCTTGTGTGCATATACAAACTGAACTGAAATTCTGATCTCTGTAGTTCACCCATCTACTTCGTGGGTCACACACTATTCTTACTGGAGAGCTATTTTTAATAAACTGAGAAAAGAGGATTGAAAACATTTCTATAGCTTTTTTCTCTACTCATTTCCACTGAAAAGTTCTGATAAGGCTATAATTTTAAAAAATTATTGTTTAAGATAGTATTTCAGGTATCTAATAATACTTTGAAAACTTTCATTCCTGTTGGCTCCACTTCAGGTTTCTTCTATTATGCACAGTAATAGCTTAAACTCATTTACCAGCTGTGCTTTATGGTGCTGAGTTGCACAGAACAGTTATGGAACATTCTTCAGAACATACTTTCCTACTATCCTGAATTTATCTGGGAAAGTGACAATATTGCTCTTATTTCTGAGTAGTGAGAGCATTATGCTTTAACAGGTGCTTGTACTCTGTCTAAAGTTTCAAATATTTTGAGGTGACTGTAAACCTTACCTCAGATATTATCAGTAAAAATTATAATGATCAGCAAACAGTGTCCAGATATTTGCTGTTAATGACGTATCATTTTGATTTCTCATTTGAATAACTTTTATCTTACTGATAGTCACATAGCATGTAACTGAACTGCAGTTGGCAGTACTGAAAGATGTTGCAATAAACCAAACTACTCTTAAAACCGAAGAAAAGAGTATTGTTTGTACAAAGCACAGGAGTGCTGACTTTGAAAAATAACTTAACATTAAAAAGGCTTTCAGTTTTTTGAGAGATCTGCAGGCTTACATGTCTGAGGAATACCTAGTAAATATCTGAAAGCTAGCCCAAGCTATTTTTAGTCAGTACACAATTGCAGAAATTTGTGAACATTTTATTGCAACTCCAGTCAGCAGCTTGGATTAGACATCCATCCCATATAGTGCTGTGTGTGTCTGGATTACTCTCCAGATGAGGTGTTCAGACAGACATGTACATTTATCATCTCTGCAGGGACAGCTCCAGAAGAAGGAAAAAATAAAAAGTATTACTTATGTCATCAGAGTCCAAGTTTCTGCAAAAGCCATGTTTTGTTGGATGTTTCTGCCAGTGTGTCATAACATGTCAGCTCTCCTGATGAGATATAACTCCTGGAAGTCCTCATAAAGTGTCAGAGTCCAAACGGTAACTTATTTTTTCTTTATCAGAAGAAATATCAGGTGGTAACAAGTTACTGTATTGTAGGCCAAAGGACAGATCTGTTTTCCAGCTACCAGACAAGACTTTCCTTTTTCTGCACACCAGCACTCTGATCTAAACCAAAATATTTTATTTCTGCTATTAACACCATCCAGAGGGCACTAAAACTGCCCTTTTCAGGTGCCCATTTCTGAAGATATTGATCAAAAGAGATGAACAGGGAACATAGGTCTGTTTATCCCTTCCAAGTGATCTTCTGCAGCCAATGGAACCGGTGCAGTCAGACTACTCTCATTCATTTTTGTGATTACTTTGCACTATCATCCTCCAGGTTTTCTCTGAGAGCCCTTCTAAAAGCCTGGTTCAATGCGGTCACACAGATATGTGCAGACATCCCATTGGAGCTCTGCAGACCAGCAGTCTACTGAATTGACTTTGGGAACCAGAAGGTAAATCTTCATACAAAAGATAGGAATGCTTTTTGAAGTAGTACTGTGACATACTACTGCCAGCATACTCTGAGTGGTAATGAGCAACTGTCTATAAATACCACGCATGCATATTTGGGTGTTAAGCAGATGCATGACTGTTCCCAGATTCGATAGTTGAGATTAGATAATCAAAACGAAAACAAACCAGAACAAAACAAGAAAATATGCCAGAAAACAGAAAGAAATTCAATGTCCATGGAGACTTCCCTTCTAGAATCCTTCTCGCTACTCCTATAATGCATATATAAGGCTGATCAGTCATTCGTTCTTCAGAGATTTTGGTCAATAAGAAATAATATTAGGCAAGAGAAGGACTGTGCAGATGTCTTTATTGCTGCATTTCTTGGTTTTTTTTCTGAGTTTAAGTCAAGGACCTAAATATTTTTTTTAATATACCTCCTTGTATTTAATTATTAAAAGACTTAATAACAGCAGAGTGCATCCAGTCACACCTGAAGGAGAACCTTCTTCATGTCCCTACTTAAATTTGTACCTGTATCAATAAGACAATTCATTTCATAGCAAGTGAATTACAACCACAAAAGAGAAAAATACTTCAAAAGTATTTTTTTCGATAATTCAAAAAATATGGTGTTTGTAGGTTAAATTATGCTGTCACAAACATCTGATATTTCTATCTCTTATCAGTGACGGACACTAGTTATGAGAAAAGGATACCAAGCAAATCACTTCAGATTCCATTCTGTAACTCGTATNAATAAGACAATTCATTTCATAGCAAGTGAATTACAACCACAAAAGAGAAAAATACTTCAAAAGTATTTTTTTCAATAATTCAAAAAATATGGTGTCTGTAGGTTAAATTATACTGTCACAAACATCTGATATTTCTATCTCTTATCAGTGACGGACACTAGTTATGAGAAAAGGATACCAAGCAAATCACTTCAGATTCCATTCTGTAACTCGTATTATATAAAGGCATGAGTGTGAGTGCAAAATGTTTTCATAACCTGTTCATCATCTGGCCTTTGGGGTTTGTTCTGCTGACAAGGGTTGATACTTTTTTGTTATTATTTCATACTATGGATTTTCAAGTGTTGTTGTTGTCAGAGAAAATAATTGTTTTTAATGGAACTTTAGAAAAAGATATCTTTCAAAAATATTTTACTATTGAATGTAAAAGAAAATAGAAGATTAATATCACAAAATCTTAATCTTTGGTCACTTGTTTTTCTTTTTTCCCCCTCTCAGTTCCGTTTCATATTCATATAGAGTAGGGTAGGGAAAACTAAAATAATGTTCTGACAAAATCTTTGATACACATATTTATTTATTGTCTTTCAGCAGCACAGAGTATAGTGAATTTTTCCTTTTATACTGCATTTGTAGATATCCTTGAAGTCAGAAGTCAGACATAATGAGTGTATAGTTAGTGACTTTTATGGGGCTGTTTATCTGATTGCGGCATTCAACAGATTTCTCTGTGGGGGATCCCTATTCTTCTAAATAAATAGTTATTACTGTTAACAGTAGTTCTGTATAGGTATGTATGAAACTCACAACAAACAAACCCAACGTTAGCATCTGCTGACACAGGTAGTCAAAGAATTTGCAGATGCCCTTCCTTGGTTGGCTTGTGCTTTGTTTTACAGGGATTTTTCAGGCTCTGAGAGCGTAAAAAGAAGAAAACCCCATCATCTTTGTTGTCCATATTTAACAGTGTACAATATGTCTGCATGTTTTATGTAGGATATGTCTTCAGAGAGGCATGTGAACAGAAGTGGGTTACGTTCTGGAAGGTTCATGGAATGCCACAGAGACATGGCATTTGGCCGTATGGCTCACGGGTCAAACCTGGCACGTCTCTGATCAGTTTAAATACTGGCAAAATGAGATAACATCTGTCTGCACCCACCTAGGCACATATATCCCAATCCCTGCACAGCCTGCTACTTATTTAATTCAAAACCTCTTATCAAATTAACCTCAAGTAAAATTCTGCCTGGTAAAGATGCCACGCCTTGGTTAAACACTTTGAGAGGAACCTCATACTGATTCATGGCAAAAGCTTTCTTTTCCTTCATATTCACAGTGTTACCAATTAATTTGTGATTAATTATTAATCACTGTGTTAGCAACAGAAATCTGTGCTTTGATTTAATTTATTTTCATGGGCATCTCAGAATTTTTGAGACTTTCCAGGTGTTTGAAACATTTGCATGGAGGTAGCAAATACTGCAGCCCAAGGAGACTTTTCTTAAGTCAAGCGTATAACCCTTTCTCTACTGGGCGTTTTACTATTTGCAGACACTTGCAAAGAGGTTCATACACAATTCATCAGTACATAACAATGATCTTATTTATTAGTTAATACGTACAGCAAACAGCTGGACTATAATTGTAGACTTATCATTGGTATTCTTATCATCTGTACAACGGACTCCTGATGAATCTCTGCTGGTCAGGCATCGGGCACTCATCAGTCGGGTAGGGAAGTGGCAGGCTCTTGGTCTGATGTTCCACCTTGCTGAATTGCCATCTTCCATCTCTCCATTGTTGTTTTCTTTCAGGTTTTCATACCTCTTTGGGTAGGTATTTTTCTCTAAAGATCTTCAGCTAGTGACTGCTACTACTTAAAGCAACAATCTCAATTCTCTTGTTTTATTTTACTTATTGTTTATGTCTTTAAACTTCCTCTTTACAATCCAAGAGTATTTTTTTCCCACTGTAAAGTCAATCCAATCACACATGAAACTGCCCACTGAGTCATAGACAANATTCTCTTGTTTTATTTTACTTATTGTTTATGTCTTTAAACTTCCTCTTTACAATCCAAGAGTATTTTTTTCCCACTGTAAAGTCAATCCAATCACACATGAAACTGCCCACTGGGTCATAGACAACTGTGATTGGTAGGCTACAATACCCTAGGTCTCTCATATGTTAGTGCACATTTCATCTTTAGGTGACTGATTTGAACCAGGATTCTGTCTTTGGATGTTCTCACCCTTCCTTGTCTGCAAATCACTAGTCTGGAAAGCTCTTTGAAGTTGGATCTAACTTTGAAGTTTGAGTGGAATGTGGAAGATTTGAGTGGGGAGCTGGACCAGATGACCTCCAGAGATCCCTCACAACCTAAATTGTTGTATAATTCTGGCTAGGATGCACTTGTGAGCTGCAAAGATGCTTACAAACTGAATTTAGGTGAGCTTTCCAAACTGGTGGAAGTTGTTTGTTCTGACTCTGTCCCACTATAAGCTGAAGTTGAAACTGACTCTTGTTGCTCTTCCCAAGTTTTCTAGACAACACTGTCTTACTGCTAGGACCAACCACTGACTTCCCATGCTACAGCCAGTGCAGTGTCTGTCTGGCACTGACTGACCTGACTCAGTGCTTGTGTTCAGAGAGACCATGTGCTGCACATGCAGTAAGATCAGGCCCCACATTACTTGCCCAGTGAAAATGCTCTGCCTGAGGACATGATACGGCATCGGCATGAAATACAGAACCTGTCTTGTGCAAATGGACCTGCATGTTCATGGTTCTCAGGCCCTCTGGCACCCTGAAGAGATCCTTGAGAGCAAACAGCCACTTAGGCCCTCAGCAGCATCAAAAGATTCCTTTGATCATTTCCGGACACACGCCTTTGATTTCAGACTAGTAGTAGTAAACTAGCAAAGTCATCTTTTTGTTGGATATGTTGTAGCACATCCATATAGTCCTGTACTTAATGCTGCGTGCAGTGGATGTGATAGCACCATGTCTACAGTAAGTGTTACCTTGCTCAAACCAAGAGCAATTTTCAGAATGCTTTGCTGTTTCATAATTGTATGAGATATAGCCTATTTTTGAAGAATTATATATTTTTGTTGTTGTCTGGTGTTATGTAATGCCTTGCCTTTTATTTTACAGGCCCTGTGGGTAGGGATTCAGATAAACACCTGTGGCAATCATAAGTAAAGCAGATTTTGGGCTTTGGTGTTTTGCTAGTTGAAGTTCTTTAGCGATATGATTCTGTAACATCTGTAACAATGGGAGCTGTGTCTCCCATTTCAACAAGGGATGTGATCAAGCTGCATTACGCTGCTGGAAACGTAGACATGGTAAGGAATTTAATGTACATAATTTAATAAACATAAATTAACTTAAAGGGAGCCTCTCAATATCAATCAAATTTCTCTCAAAATATTGTACTACTCAGAACTATTTGGGATGAGAGGTTTACAACTTTGACATTTTAATTCAGTCCTTGTCCAGGTAACTTCCCACTGACTTGAACAGAAAGAATCAATTAAAAAACATGGGATTTGAAGAATATTGCAAGCCAGCAAATGTTTTGTGAAGGAGTATGTGTTGCTCTTGGAAATGGCAATGCTTTCCTCAATACTGAGGTTAGAAGGTGGATGTTGTGAACGGAATTAAATTTTATTATGACCCTAAATTATGATCGATTTTCTAGGTTTCTCCTTGAATTTGTGACTCCAGGCACTAAGTACTGCAATTAAATCCATCTGAATAGGTTTCAACATATTTGTTTGACTCTGTGCTATGGTCCATTTTCCGTACTAGATTAGGGTAATAACTTTTTTTAATATTACACCTTCAGATTGCCAACTGTTCACTCTAATAGAGGCAAGTATTTGACTTTTTAGAGGATCACCTCCTTTAACCACGGAGCACGTGTGATTTTTATATTGGCTGAATGTGTAGGCAGTTGGCGTATCAGCGTCCAAACAACAGTCTCATTTGCAATGACAGACATTATGCCTCCTTTTGGCACAGTAATGCACATGGTGATTCAGCACCAATGACACAGTATCAATTGACAGTGAGTGTTATCCAAGAGAATGCTGCTCCTTAGAAATGTTTGGGAAGTTTTTCTCATTATTTTCACTCTGACATTTTACAGGCATTCTTTTCAAATACATTCCCACTATAGCTATGGCAGTCACATTACAAAATAAAGGAAGAGAAAGAGAAGAAATATCAAATGATTAACATGTACTGTAAGAAACATAAGAAATGTAGTCCACAGTTTCCTGATATCTATCTCTGCATTCAGCGAAATGCAGAGAAGTGAGATTTAGTTTCCTAGTATCCCTTTCATAGCAACAACATCACACAGGTCATCCAAGGGTAGACAAAAATAAAGTAGGAAAAAAAGAAAAAGGAAAAGTCCAGAACATAATTTACTGTGATTAGCTGAATCTGGTTTAGATCCTATTCTTGCTGCCATGAAAATCTCCCTCTGACTTGGGAGAAAAAACAGATATATGTTCGCAGTGGAGGTAGGGAAAGCAGCCATGGAGTGAGTTACTCGGATAAATACTTGGAACTGCTCTTCGGGTTTGTCTGTAAATTTCCTCAGTCCAGGAGAGGTCTGCCAGCTACAATACATGCACATACAAGACAAAAATCTGATCTCACACTAAGACCATTCTTTTAAATCATAAGGTTAGTAGGGTGTCAGTGAAACAAGACTAGCAGTGTGTAACATCCATCAAAGCATGACTGCTGCACAGAGCATCTTGGAAAACTACTCAGTGGACCAAGGACTACGTCTCAGAATTCCCTGCTCAGCCTTCTGGAGAACAAAAGCCAAATTCCTGATCAGATACTTATTTCCCTTGGTGAAGAGAAATGTAATTAGGCACAAGAAATGTGTTATTTTTCAATGGACTAGAGAGAAAATAATGTTGTGTCATAACAGACAGTAGTTGGGAATGGGAACTCTTGCTAGAAGGGCCTGCTCAAGGCTTCTGAATAACAAAAGCAAAGTTTAATTTTGTATGGCCAAAAATGAGGAAGGTGTTGTCTGTATCAATGACATTTTGCGTGTCAACAATAAGCACCCTCCAAAGGGATTCGTGCACCCATGGCACCAGCAGGCTCCCGAGTGAAAATAATATCTGGCTGTGGTCTACGTCTAGCTTTATTTTGCACTTCTACCTCTGCTGAACGCAGATGCCGACTTTCTCTGAAATATTATATTCTTCATGGATAGGGAGGAGGGTCCCAGACTCTTGCCTGGAGCTGGGCTGACTTGTCTGAGGCAAGCTTTTTATGATGGTCTAAATCTTGGTGATTTTCATGAAAACTGGAACAGGTTTTCAGCTCACCCTCTTGCTCCCATCCTTCCAACATCCAGCAGTTTTTCATTTACCTCTCCTCTGAAAGATTCACAGTAACATCAGTGATAAGGGTGATTGAAAAGAAACTCAGAGCTCTCAGCAAAGATACAGGAAGCAGAGTCTGATTTTACATACGTTCTCCACACCAGGACTTCAACCTAAATTTAATCTCTATGATGTTGAAACATTGCACTAGTGTATATCTCAGATTAGGTATCCACCGTTGTCTTTCATCTGCTTGGTAAGGTTGCAAATATGTGTCAGAAGCAGTATGGGAAACCTAGGACAGAAACCAAGGTAGCAGCTGAACAGTTTGAGAAACTCGGGGCACACAAAGGAGGATGACTCTGCATCCCAAAGGGGGTGTCTGAGCTTCTTGCTGACTCTTCTCATGCTCTTCAAGTAATCACTAGCTTTAAAATCCTCAAGTGCTAGATAATAATGAAAGAATAGCCTTGCTTTTGCTTCAAAGTAGCTTTGTTCTCATATATTTAGGAGGTTATACAGTTATATAGTCCCATATAGCTACCTCATTTGTTCTCATCCCAAGTCTCACCCATTCAGCAAAAGTGGAGAGCAACTGGTGCTGAGTTATGAAAGTTGCCTTTTCTTTTGTTTTTATTATTGGAGTCTGATGAGGAAGTTTGTGATAAGGAAACCAGGAGGCAAGCAACATGCTTCCAGTATTTCACCCAGGAATGAGGTGATGTATAGACAACGATGAAACTGATAACCTCAGAACTAAATGGGAGAACTACTTTTGTTTTCCAGATGTTAGTTTTCTGGGTGGCCTCCAGAGCTTTAAAGGGCATTTTTCCTAGAGATAAAAGATCTTCCGTTACAGATCGTGCTTTTTAACCTTCCTAAGTCCTTGAATATCTGTGATAAAACTATGGCAAAAACTGACACAGCACGTCTTATAGGGTAGTTGGGTTCTTGTTGTTATGGTTTTTCCATTCACCACTTTGAAATTTCAGGTAAAGCAACTTCCCACAGGTCCTAACATTGGCAGTTTGTTGATACAACAGCAGATTTGACACATATTTCATTTACGCTCTATTTAGGGTAATAATTGATTCACGGGTATGATTTTTCACTATTAGCAAGTTTATGCCTTTAAGACTGTTATATAAATTTTATATATGCATATAAATAGACGAATTTGTGAGAAAGTATTTTCCTTAGTATCTGTCTCCTATTCTTTGCTGTGACCCATCACTCCGTCCCAAACTTGAGTCCAAACCATTCCTAGTTGGCTCTGCCTAGTATCTAATACTTTGAGCCAAGAAAACAAAAAATCAACAATGATGGAAAATATGCTCAGGCAAAGTCTTTTAGGCTGTGAAAGAATGAACATAAGAAATTACTTAGAAAGAATGCAGTGCTTGGGGAATTAAATTAGAAAGGCAGTGAAATATATTTTTTGTATGAAAACATTTTGTGAAGAAATGAAATGGTTCATGTGAGAAAATTGTAATAAAGAGAAGCATAATTAATTATTTAGACAAACCAAAAGAAAATCAAAGTAAAATATATGGGGTCCTTCAGTGTGAATAATTTATTTATAAATAGACATATGTTCTGAGACTGAGTGTCCGCATTGGTTTTGTGTAACTGTGTCCTATTTAGAAAGATTTAGAGTCGAAATAAAAAACACATACAGCAGTTTCATCTCCAGTTCTGTGCAAGCATGCTGCAGAATACAGATGTCTTGGCTTTACCTGGGAGTTCTGCCTGTTCTTCAGTTCGGGCTTGGACTACACTGCCTCAGATGGTAGCAGTGCATTTTTGTTGGTTGTGAAATTTCAGCACTTTGAAGTACCTGTATCCAGACATAATTTCTGAGACAAGGTGATATTGTTTGACATAGATTTGAATATATTCTCATGGATTATTAAAGGCTGGTGAATATTTTAACTGCAGTCTGTAGGTACTAAATTTTCTTCAGGGCATATATGATGCTGTGTTTTCTTCAAAATTGATTACACCAAAATTGGAATTTTCATCAAGAATGCAACTTGACTCTCCCCTGTGACGCTGCGACTGTGCATGACATACAAATGGAGCAATGGAGCATACAAACTGGAAAGAGTGGATGGCCATATGTTAGCATGCTCTCTGAACCACTGCTTCTGGAGCTAGCAAGGATGGATGGAGAGTAAAGGCTGCTGAATGAAGACTAACATTCCTTAGGATTTCCAAGAGGACATAATGCTGTGAGGACTAGGGGGATTTGGGAAGATCACCCCTTAGCTCCTCTTCTGAAAGCTCAGAGGGTACCTGACTCTAACCTTCAGTCAGTGGTCTGCAGCCTTCGAACTATGCAAAAGTCTGATAATGTGTGTGAATACAAAGCAGAACATCCTCAGACTGATTTCCTCATCTCTCTTCCGCTGTCAGGACCATTACTATCACATCTTTGTGCCACAGGGTAAAAGAGAACAGTTCATTAGGTGTCTAGGCAAAAAAACAGACTAGGAAGAGAGTGGGAGACCCCCCACAACCTTCTTTTGGGAGTCTCTTCATTGCTAGTGGAGAATAAATGTGGTGAAAATAAAGTGATTCTCTGATGTAACCACCTTTATGCAGGAACAGGAAATAAATCACACTAATGATAATTTTAAAACTTTAAATCTCCATTAAAATCTGTGAGGATTGTGATCTGTCAGTCATCACATGACTGTTCAGTCAAGCCCTCGTTGGCAAAGGAATAGAGTCACGAAGGCCGGTACAAATTTTCTCTGAGGGAGAATGAATCTAATGTTTCCTCTTGATATGAAGGGAACTGAGCATTGGGTGAGTGAGACCAGGTCTAAACAATGGGAAGAAACCTTTGCCCTTTAAAAAAGTTCTTCAAGTCCTCTTTATTATATGTATTTCTATAGCAGCACAAGGTCTTTACATTTCAAGTGCTGAACTACATGCATTAGGCTACGAGATGTGGTGGGAGAACCCTCTTAAAACTGTGTTTTGTATGCTTGGAGCAAGTTAATATCTTTGGAGAGTTTTCTGTGCCCTCTATCGGATATGAAACATGTAGGTACAATTTTATTGCAGACACTTTTGACATGTTTTGATCTTTCTTCCCAACTCATCTTTCTCTTCCACAATACACAGTCGTTTCTCAACTCAACTTTCCTGTTTTTCATGCTAATGCCTTAAGCCCTGTTCCTTAAAAATTACATTTCAGTTATGACAACCAACATAATATAAATGTTTAACTGGATGTGAATTCAAACTTCCTGAGAAGCAAGTTCAGACCTTCGAATTAACTTACTTTTTCTTCTTATTCTCTTTTGAAGTTTTTTTGGAAGGAATCTCTTAGGCAACCTGACATCATATACTATTGCGTGGCAATTCTAGTTTGCTGTCTGCAGTTTTAGCTGCATCCATAAGTTTTGTTGGTTTTGAATGAAGTACCAGAAGCAGCCTGTTAACAAAGGAGTTAATGAAGCAACTTTCACAGAATATAGCATTTTACAACATTGTCATTTCCAAGAGCTTATTTTCAATCCCATGTCTATTCTGATTTAGAAACATAATTGCAAGGACAATCCTCCTGCCAGCTGAATGATTACAACTAACCGTATATGCTTTAGTTACACATACAGAAGAGCTTGTTAAAGGCAGAGTAAGATCACCTTTCATTCTTTTATTCTTTGATTAACATATTCACCTTAGCTCTGATATGTTCTGCCTTTGTGGGTCTGTGTGACAGGGGTTTATAATTTTAACAGTGACTTTTGTTATTCAGTTTGCAGAAACATTCTACAATTCTTGATCAGTACACAGCAATTTTCCAGGAATATTTTAATCACGCTTACAACAGGCCAAGCTTATGAGAAAATAAATGATTACCTGATTCTTATCATACTGAGAGGCTATGGAAATATTCTGTTGTATTGATTAAGGACTCAGCCTTTCTGTACAACACAGGTTCATATTTCTGGCCTCCAGCCAGCACAAGGTGCAATAAGCCAGAGAAAAGCTAACAAATTTATTTTTAAAATTCAGTTGTACATCGATTTTGATTCTTATTAAATTTACTGGGAAGAGGGAGGGTATCTCATATGTTTTGTCTCCTCCAAGGAAACACAATTCATAGTTTTACAGTTTGTAACCTGTAAGTGGAATGGGCATGTTTGTTTGTTTTGGTAATGTATAGGTATCAAAGAACACCAGCACCAGCCTGTGTCACAAGGACTGGAAAGCATGTGTGATACAAAATGGTACATAAGAAGGTTGAGGTAGAGCAAAGATAAAAATAATAATTTCTTAATAAACCTTCCAGAGTATTGCTAGCGAACAGGTGGCTGACTCCTCTGTGAGATATATGCTCGTTGCTTCTGAGAATGTGGCTGTTCATCACACGCAGTCTCAACTTCAGAAGCCCTAGTGATGGTTTCAGATTATTTTGTGCTTCTGTCTTTCCCACCACTGCAACAGCTTTCACACTGTTGTGATTCACGGAAGCCTCCTGTGCTTTGCTTAGTCAGTTATAGACAGAAGAGAAACTCAGAAAAACCCAGATTGAGCATGGTAACGTTTCCTCTAGGGTGTACAAGATCTGATTTCCCCTTAACTCATACTTTTCTGTTCTTTTCTTTTTAGCTACAGGGGAGATGAAATAGGGATCTTTGGATGTGATCAAAGAACACTTCAGTCTGTTAGTGAATATACGATTATGCAATTATAATTCACAACAAAAAAAGTTTGGGTTTTCAATAAATTTAGGATAAATTCCAGGTTTTGCCACAATCAAACGTTGAACTATTTGAGAAATAATGAATAAAATATTTACAAAAAGAATTTGAAATACTTCTTGAAACTTATCTGCCAGAGCAGTTCAATGAATTTACACAACACACACAGACACATAGAAATTGAAACTGCATTCTTGTCTGAGGAAAAAAATCTCCTGGCCATTTCTCGGCATCTTCCTTCTACTTTGTGAAAAGAAACAGTAACATATAAATGGCAAGACAGTTCTGTATTTCAAGATCATTATGATGTACAGGACTGTATAGATTAGAATTGAATCCCTGTAATATGGACCATGGACGAATCAAGAATTCTTCTCACTCCTGCTAAGGCTGATGTGTTAATCTTGCTTGCATTAAATAAAATTCTCTGATTAAAGCAAAACCCCAGGAGTACCATGGTGCATTGACTGAGAGAATGAAAACTCTGCCTTTCAGCCAGAGTACTATGGCTATTTATTAATCAAAGATCATATTTTCTTTTTTTTGTTTTATAAACAAAAGATGTCTTCCTCCTAGGAAGACAAATGACCAAATGATGATGTAGACTCTTCATTCACAACGTGATACTAGACAAGAATATTCTCAAATACAGTAAGAAAATTTTCCTCCTTTTTTTGGACTGAGGTGAAAACGTCAGAGAAATAGCATTAGCATATGTCTTTACAGATAATTTTATATTCTGTTTGTTTCAGCGTGGAAGAGTAATAAAATCGAATTTTTCCCCACAGAATACCTTATGTTTATAAATGTATAATTAAAAGAAATCCAAGAAATGTCTCTATACTTCTATGGATCATATTTACTGCAGAATTGATCCTGCTTTTAAGAAAGTTCTAAAACTAGAGTTTTTTCAATAAAAGCAAAATCTGTGGTCTTTCCCTGAATGGTAAACAATAGAGGCTGTGATGATTCATACTCTCTTCAGTTTTATTATTGCCTTCCAGCTTCCAATCTAAAAGCTCTTAGCATCATAATTACCTCTTTTGGCTTTTGCAAAATGTCACAGCTCCTATTTAACCAATAGATCACATCACATAGGGCTACAGCTTCACTTTTAAACACTGTATTAATAGCTGAAATGTCTGACAGGCTGAATTATAATCTCAGTAACAAACTGGTCTCCTTTTTGGCCTTTTCTAGATTTTCTGTTAGTTTGGGAAGCAAGAAAGCGATCTGGAACCAGACACAGCTGGATCCAAAGACAGGCCTACTAAGAGGGGCCTTAGTCTAAGCTTTTCTAGCCCTCTTCCAGACACTTATGCACTATAGTTAACCTGTCACTTTGTTGTGTTGCAATCATAGAATCATCGAATCATAGAATCATCGAATCATAGAATGGTAGGGGTTGGAAGGGACCTCTAGAGATCATCCAGTCCAACCCCCCTGCTAAAGCAGGTTAGCCTAGAGCAGGTTGCACAGG
>VZSC01017631.1:256833-273217 GCA_013398225.1 Steatornis caripensis | reverse complement strand
AGGACTCCAAACAAGAAAAGTAGGGTTATTTTTTTTTCCAGCTATGTCAGATAGGCTAAAAATGAAATTATTTTTACCAACAAAATTGTTATTCTCAACGCTTCATTCCAGTAGGTCGCTAAAGCATCTGGCTTTCGCTCTTCTTCTCCCCTAACCTTGTGAAAGATTTCCCGATTCTCTCAGAAAGTTATACAACCTTTGTGCAATTAGCAGCCATACCAAACTTTCGCAATGATGAAGCTGATCTTATTCTACTCTAACACCTGCTGCTCAACCTTTCATCATGTGTGTATATGTAGCTTAAAGTTCTTCCCTTCATCTGCTCACAGGCAAGTTTCTTTGGCTGCCTTGAATAAACAAAGCACCGTCCTACTGGGATAGGCAAGCTGTGTGAACTGCCTTTGTTAGAAAATAACTCTTTTCCAAGATCAGAACATTTTCCATGTGCAGGATCTGTATTTCATCCCCCAGAAAAGCCTTCCAACATGAATATAATTATGCAGTTTTGGTCTCTCATCCCTTTCATGGAACATGATAATGCGTTGATGCGGTACTTCAAACTCTATGGGACTGGCAACATTACAGATGGCGGTTATTTAGCGTGAACACGTTGGAGGAACAGAGAACAAAAGCTACTCATCAGTGTGCTGATGTGATCCTCAATACAGCCAACACTATGATCACAAATCCATAAGATTAGAAGCAAAATGAAAATAAAAATCAAAGTTTAAAAATACTCAGTGTTTTGTGATCTGTACAAATGGTCTGAGAGATACATTTTTTCCTTAATATTTGAGAAAATACAAGGTGAATAAGATTAAATCATCCAAAGAAAAGACCATCTATTAATGAAACGAAACTGAAATCACACACACTATTAGATGAATCTGGGGTGAAAAAATCATATCCTCTATATGATATTTATGGACTGCAACTACCTGATAAGGAATTTAAATGGAATTGGGAGTTTAACAACATATTTGAAAAACCATCAGATAATTTATCAATGACTTTGATTGTTTAGGGGGTTGACTTTGTCTAAGATGTGAAACAGCTTATAAGAAAAAGAAAAAAAAGGATCATAGGAACTGATCCATTTGAAAACATGAGAGAGAATTGAGAGTCTCCTCCCAGCTTAGTAGCTCTTTTTCTTCGGAGATTTATTATTGTGGAGAGAGAAAGGAGTAGGTTTTGCTTTGTTTTCCTTGTTTGAGATTCTTAGTCTAGTCTTACCTCGAGTTTGATCATCTGAATACTGATCAGGCTCAGAAATGATGCAATTTAGATTAATGAGTGTCTCGATGGTGTAGGAACATGATTCGCAATACAAAGAAATTTTACAAGCACGCCCATCCCATTGATACCTCTTTAAACTTCATACTTTTACCAGTTGGAGAACTTTAATACAAGTGTCTTGATAGTTCAGATTCAGAAGATCAATCTGACTTTATAACAGCTTCAGATCAGAGATCCATCTCAAAAAATTGTTTTGAGAATTACTGTAAAACCACTATAAAAAGATCTTCAGCTTTATAGCTCTTATAGTAAAAAATAAACAGTGTTCAAATTCTTCTAAAAACAAAAGTGAAAACTTTCTATGGAAATTTATCATGTATTCATTTATGAAAGAGCCTTTTTTGTTTAGAGAGTAGAAAAATTAATTAATATTAAATGTGTATGAATTTATTTATTATTTTGTGCTTAGATTGATGAAGTACTTGTAGTGTTGTTTAAATATGCAGTATAAATTAATACACAGACACACAGACACATACACTAATATTGATCTTCTGCAAGGAAACAGTGATTTCAAGATGTTTCCTGAGCTGTTTTTCCCAGAGGTGCTAAATGTGGTTAATTTTGCAAAGTCTTTGCAACTGGAAAAGAAAAAGCATCTCACCTGAATTATTCTGTTCACAAAGAGTCCCTCCCTTACACTATGAAAAGATACAAAAGTATGATGTGGTGAAGCCTGTGCTGGGCGTTTAGTAGGAATCTGCTTGTTTGTGAAGATACTGTCTCAGGTGTTATTTTGCTGCATAAGATGGTGGAAACCTACCAACAGGCTTCAAGTTTCTCCTGAAAACAGTAAGAAAACAGCAATACGAAATGTCAAGTACCATGTTATCACATTTTAGGGTGTCTCTTCAGACAGGTAAGCCTTTCGGGGTCAGCAAGATATTTTCTCATATGGTTGCAGTTTCATTCTCTTGTTCTTATTTACTGGTACACTTCAGTTATAAGTAATATTGGATCCATTCTCTTCTCTCTATTTTGGACTTAAGATTTCATTGCCATCAGGAGCATAATAGATTGTGATACATGACTACACTTCAGCCCTTACTAATAAAATGGTGAAACTAATGCTCCCTCTGAGTCTTACCAGTGAAAGATGTTTTGACTCAGGTTCATCTTTAAGGTCTTGGTAAGCACATGGTGCAGATCACTTGGGCAAGACAGTAAGACTGATGAGCTTATGTGTGTTTCCAGGCACTTTAATGTTCTACTCGTTTTCTGTGGTGCAGTAAGTTAGAGAGATGCGAGTAACCTGGATGGCACATTTGTAAACAGCTGAATTAGAAAGACAATTTCAGAATGGCCTGTTTGTATTCCGATATTATTCATGATCTGCAAACTCCCATGAGGTCAATGAATTCCACATCGTATCTGAAATTCATTTACAGACATGTTTTCAAGTGATTACTCTGAAACTTCTGAAGTAGACATCACAGGTCTGAGATAGCTGATCTGAGGTGTTTTGGTTTATATCTGGCTAATGCATGAAATAAATTACTGGGAAAAAACCCAAAAAACCCCACACCAAGCTAAAATGCAAATTAAACTAAAAGCTATTTGGCTTCATGAACTTCGGTTGGATAATCAAGGATATGAACATGCTTCCTTTCTTACAGTACAGTGTGCTAATAAATTGTGATAATCACTCACATTTTAGGTTACTCTATGTCATCTCCTTCAGGAGAAGCTGGCAATGTAGTTGGGCGCTTCTTTGATGTACTACAGACAAAATGTTATGAGCTAGATCAAGAAAGCAGTCAAGGGAAGATATTATTACCCACTTTAAAAATCTTTTAAATTGTTACTTAACGCAAAAGTCTTTGCATGTATTTATTCTTAGAGTTGCATCACATTGCTTTCTCAGACTGTCCCCTAGTCCTTTTTTCCTTCCTTCCTGAACCTCTGTCTATCTCACAGCTACAAACCTTAACAACACCCATTAAGAACAATAGCTCTAGCAGTCCATTCCTCCAGGTCACAATGCTTGGTCCATAACAGTTTCAATTCTGTACTTGGATAACAGAGTGCAACCCTCTAACAATTATCACAATCGAAAATTATATTTGTAACAATAATCTCAGAACAATAGGAATTAATCAATACCAGTATTTTGGAGAAAAAGGTAATGAATATATAGCTCTAAAGCACTAAAATTTTCTCCTAGACTTTGTGCATCTATTTGATAATTTGAAATGGTGTATGTGAAAACAGAGACTTCAAAGATTTCACCTTCTTGCTTTCTTAAAGAATTTTAATTCCAAATTGTAACTATTTAAATGAAGTTGTTAAACTCCTGATCTCAATAAATTTATGTAACGACAGTTACATTAGTAGATATTTGGCCTATTTTTATGTGTAAGAGACTGAAATATGGTGTAAGGAACATATCAGGTTTGTTCCAAAGCCTTTAGCAATTTATCCTTTTTTTAGTAATTCAAATTACCCTTTTTTGCGTATATGCAGTCAGACTGTATAATATCATTGTTATGATTAAATTGAAGTCAGTTACTTCTAAAGAAACCGTTCATATTACTGTTTATAGCTTATTATAAACAGAAGAAGTTGAAATTCTGGGTCATATAAATGAAAGACAAAATCTTAACCCAGAGACATTTATGATTTGAAGAGACTGAAGCCTATGAAGTTTACTGGGCATTTCATAAATGAGAGATAGTAAAAGACCTGGAGACAGTTGTGATCTGCAGCTGTTTCAGGAAGCCACTTTTCTGTTGGAGAGTACAGAGAGCTACAAGTAATACATTTTTTTTTAAGAAATGTTTACAGGAAGATTCTAAGACTGGAATACAGGTCCACCCAACTCCTACTTAGCCACTAGCTACCCTTGGAGTGGTTTGAATTCAATAGATAACAGAGTCCAGGACAAGTGGCAAGTCAAAAGACATTCCATCAGAATATAAGAAAATACTTTTCCACCATGAGGGTAGCTGAGCACTGGCACAAGTTGCTCAGACAGATTGCAGAGTGTTCAGCCTTGGAGGTACTCAACTGGACATTATTCTGGGCAACTTGCTCTAGCTGAACCTGCTTGAGCGGGAGGCTTGAACTAGACAGCCTTCAGAGGTATCTTCCAGCCCTGGGAATTTTGTGATTCTGCAACCACCAATTAATCTTTCAAATGCTGAAGTGATTCCTTCTGAGCTTATTCACAACTGAATAAGTTCTGAGCAGATAGCTATCTAACTCCCTCTTGTCTATGGGGTAGAAGATGTAACCTCATAATTAAGAGGCTAATTTTAATTCTCTTCTCCACCTGAGGGGCTTTGAACCTACATCTGTCACCTCCCAGACTGACTATAGTCCACTTTCCTTAGCACAAAAATATATATATATGAATAAATAACATCAAAATATGACTCTGAGAGTGCCCAGATCTAGAAAACTTCAATTTCACGGTTCCAGTGTTTGCACTGAAGGTTTATGCCTTCAGACATAGGAGGGAGGTGAATCTGGGTGCTATGCAGCTGGGATGAGTCTGTTGCAAGCATTCGCTCATGGTACATTCCACCCACGAATGCTATGCAGCACTGGGTGCCTCCCTGCACCAGGGAGCTAGGCTTGTTTCTTTGAAACACACTGCATTTCAATTACATGCCTTTCCTTGTCATTTCCATAACTTTGAATGATTATTGTCCTCACTTTTGCATCCCACTATGATGTGCCAAGCCCTTCCTATTGTGCACAGCCTGAATGCCTGACCCAGACACGTGTCCACCAGACATTTAGTTGCCTAATGGGGACAACCTGCTGGTCTTAGCAGTCCAGTGTCCAAACTCTTCTGTGAATTGAGCCTTTGGGCAATGTGGGAAGGACAGTAAAAATTCATAACAGATGCAGATAGCTGAAATCGACTGCCACTCTTCCAAAGGCAGACCATCTCCTCATCCAAAAATCAAGTTATTTTGCTTTATCATAGTTTGCATAAGATACCCGAACATTTAAGTCATATCATCTGGATGTTTTTAAATATTAAGTGAAAGTAGAAGCCTGAGTATGAATCAATAATATCTTAAAACCAGATACTGCTGTATGTAGTATGACACTCAAGCAGTTTGTTTGTACTTGTATTTTTATTTTTTAAATAACCAGAGAGCTCATTTTATGGTGACAAGCTTGCTGTTGATTAAACCGAGCCATGAAGTAACAGATCCGGAGAAAATGAGATGATAAAAACTTTAAATCCCTAGCAGAAGGTTGGATAAAACCTTTTTATTGTCTGAGGTATACCTGTGAGTTAACTAATTGTGAAGTCATAATAAATGATTTAATTATTTCCCATCTGTTAGGAATTCAATTAGATCCTGCGCAGTTTGTATAGCTGCAGTATTTCCATTGGTCTACTTTGCATTCCTACGCAGTCTGAAAGCCCCTAGAGTTAAGCTGTGTTATTACTCCCTGAGGCAAAGATGGGAGAGTGCTTTAAGAGCACTTTTTTCCCCTTAAATCCATCATGCCTGTAATATCACCATTGTATTTATGGCATATTTTTCTTAAGCTAAAATACTGCATCTATTTTGTCTGAAAAAAACAATGCCTGAATTGTTTTTTAGTCCAAATTGTTATAGAAAAATTGTTGAGGACTTTGAGGTGAAGATTCAGCAGCCCACAACGTACATTTGAAAATAATGATTCTTGGAGTGAGGACAGAAAATCAGGAAATTAAAGGCAAGGAGTGACTTGTCATGCCCCATACATATGGTGAATATACAGGGTAAACTACTGCCAGCTAACATTATCATTCCTCCACTACCTTTGGCATTGTTTTAACTTTCAGCATCATCTTCACATTAAATTTTTGAGAGTGGTGGTCATCTCCATTTACATCTCTGCTGTATTGTTTTGAGACAGAAAAATCCATAGTTTTGTCTTTATTTCTAAGGTAATTGAGAGAAATATGATTAGCTAAGAAGGAAAGATGAGGCGAAGAACATTTAGGTCAAAAGCCTCTTGCCTCTTGTCATTTGATGCCAGTGAAAGATGAGGAGATGCTCTCTGCCCCCGTATTGGCTGATGTGTTAATTCAGCATAGAGGGCAAAAGCAGGGATAAACACTGTTACCATGAATTTAGGATGGGTAGGCAATACTCAAGTTAACATTCTCTGTTCTGTACTTGTAGGAACTGGGATTTATAGTTCTTTCGCTAACTGGCCTCTGGGGGAATGTGGACGAGGACAACTGCTTCAATGACAAGTTTCTAGGAGGTTCAGGCAGCATTTCCCTCCCTCCCTGCTTCCCAGTGCGGCAGCCACAACTCCTAGAGCAACTCCTCACACCTTAGCATCACTGACCCACATGGGTTTATCACTGCCCAAAACTCCTCTTCCCTGTGAACAGCATAACCCAGTCCAAGACTAGAGCAATATTCAGGTACCTAACTCCCACAGAAATCAAGTGCCTCTAACAGCCTTGGCTGCATGCAATGCAATAAGGAAAACCCTTTTCTAGGAAAAAAGAAAAGCATGACCTCTTGAAAAAGAGGAGAGAAGAACTGGTGCTTACCAACACGGGCAAAGCAAATGTGAAATTAAATATCAGGTTCCATTCCTAATATGTAAATGGGCTGAAAAGTAAGGAAATTCTTCACAGGCATCCATGTCTTAAAAACTCTTCAGAGACAAGAGGTGTTCTTAGAGCATTTTGTCTACGTCCACCTGCACATCACTTGATATAAGTAGTGAACATCTTTGTGTTTCACTTTGTTTTACGCTGTCACTTTAACCTGTGTTTAAGAAGCTGTCTTCTCTTCCCCTCAATAAGATAGACTAATTAATTGGGTGACTTAATTGTATATGCTACACAATCATATTTGCACTTGGGTTAATTCATTTAAACCTAAGTAAACCAAAGAGAGATTTTACCTTTATTTCAAGCTAACTATCTTTTGATATTGCACTTGTCTTTGAAACTATGCAGAAAGTTCTCCTGGAAGGGCACAAAGGGAAAAAAACCCATTATAATCTTTTTCAACTCTATGACTGCTCTTCATTCAGACGTGAAGAGCCTCAGGTGACATGACTTAGGCCAATTGTTTCACTTATCAAAAATAGATAACATAAGCCCTCGACAAATCTGACTGCATGGTTGTTTTTTGACCTCTTATTGAACGTTTGTCAATTGTCACTTTGACTCACAATCCTACATTAAGAGGTCTGAGAAGTATTGCTTTGGTGCAGTAGATTCATATTGACACAGTTGGGTTTTTTTCAGCGCTATATCATCAACCTTATGCTGTGTTGCCCTGACGATTTAAGCATATAAAAATATAGCACCAGACAAAGGAGAATGGTAAGGAGTGCATTTTTTTTGTATTTTACGAATTTTATTTGTGCTGAACATCAAGATAAATGTTTTGGACATGAAGACCTTAACACTGAAATAGATTTTTTGTCTATGTCTGTATCTGTATGTACGTAATTATGTAAAAAATAATTATATGCATATTTTCTGTTCCGATAATCCCACTTAATGCTGTGAAAAGCAATATTACATTGTCTGAAGATCCTTGCTGGAGAATATTTCCTTGTGTCGAAGCTTTAGAGTAAATCTGGGGGATGTGCAAAAACTGTAATTTACTCAATAACATCTTCTTATTCCGAGCAAAAAGAAAGGGAAGGAGCATGTGGTGATGGGTCAGACTATCTGTTGGATCAGAGTGACAGGAGTGTGACAGAGGCCTTAGTCCAGTGGTATAAATTAAGAGCAGAACCATTGCTTCTTTAACATGCACTGAGACTGATCAGTCATGCGTCATGGATCAGGGAATTGCAAATGACTGTTTGCCACTAGCCTTTATCCAACAATGAAATAAAGTTTGGATACAGTGGAAAATCAAAGCAAGACCATATCAATATAAAGACACATATTGTTTCATTTACAAAAGAAAAAGAAAAACTAAATTGACAAATACACATCTGACATACAAGCAGGACAGAGAGTTTTATGTGGTAAATTACCGAGCTATTTGGATCAACTGTTTACTTTAATGTATCTTTGGCCATTTTCTTTCTCCTTTTTACTCACTCTAGGGTTAATTTTCCAAAATCTCTGATCCGCTTCAAACAAATAATTTCAAAAAAGTCACTATTTTGAAAAAGTACACAGCTATTTGTTAAATAAGCGTTCATCGTTTTCTTGAAATATCTAAACCCTTTGCCAACCTGCAGTCAGGAAAATATTTAAAATGCATGTTCAGTAAAAGCTTTTACCTGGAACCGTATTTTGATTTTGTGAAAACACGACTGCTGGCGCCTGTTGAGATTTTATTGTAAGGCACAGATTGGTCCTTCAGAGCTTGCTGTTTATATTGCAGCTTGTGCAAAGCTGAAAACATATCTATGCAGAAAAATCACACATACTGAATAAAATCCCTGGTTTGGAACAGTCTGTACATTTCCTGGGTCCAAGAAAGATCAATTTTAGTGTGCAACGATGAAATAAAATAGCGAGCCACCAGCCCGGGGGGAGAGCCTCCATGGTGGCTGCTGCTTTGCTTACCCTCTCCACGGCCCTCCTATGTTGTGGGGCAGCCCCAGGCAGCAGTGTCCCCCCGGCCACCCTCCACACCTGCGTGGGCACCAGGACTCGCTGGAGAGCGGGAGTGAAACGGGCAGCTCAGATGCATCAGGGACACACTGGCAAAACCTGAAGAGTTAGGGAGTCTGTTGTATTTGTGGGGTTTTTTTTTATTTTACTTTAATTTTTATTTTATTTTATTATGTTTTGTTTAGGTTTGTTCTTTTTTTTTTCATTTACTGCTTGAAATTTAAAAGGTTTTTATCCATTTCCAAGCTACATGTTGAAAAATCCAGATAGCACCATCAAGAAAGAATCAACAATCGTTAATTCTTCCTATGAAATGTGCTATTTCTCTGTACAGCTTTTTTCAGGAAATGAATATTCCTGCAACCTCTTACTATGTCATCTGAAACAAGCAAACAAACAAAAAGCCAGAATGACTTGACAAGAATTTTGTGATTCATGCCAAACTCAGCTAGTATTAAATTTGCTATTGAGAAGTATAAGCTGCAAGTTCCTGTGCTTATGATCTTAAGACCATTCTCTGGTCCAGACTAAACACAAATTTGTTTACACTGATTTAGTAACCTTATGAGATTGCCTGGTTGCTTTCCTGAGTTCTCTCAGCAGGTGAAATTACTTGCTGAGCTGCACAAAATCATGCTGGGAAATAGCTGTGCCATGTAGATCCTGCCAGTATTTATTTAATGTTATGTTACTGCTTGAAAATGAAAAGCAGTTATATTTAAAATGCAGCCAATGTGATGATGACCTATAAAAGTGAAAGAAAATTCTGGGTAACAAATAAAACTATAGCTTACATGCTGGTTTTGATGTCATTGTTTCTACCCCTACAGCAGCAGCTCCCTTTGTGGTTTAGCAAACCACAAGCAGTATGTTAGTTTTATAACCCTTTCTCTGAGCAATAGGTCTCTCTCTAACCACTGGCATGCCATCTCATTAAAGCCTATGTACTCTGCTGAAGGTAGTGCTTCTGACTGACGAAGGCAGGAGATCTGTGACAAAATTCAGGTAGCCATGATAACTACATCTGGAGGTCACACAAAAATTCTCAGTGTATTAATAGAACTCCTTTTTGCTATGAAGATAAACATATGAAATTCACGTTCACTGAAATTCTGTGTGACTACTAATGGACGTTTAAACATTCTGTAACTGTTGAAGCTATTTTAGCCTGCCTACATTCACTTCAAAACTGGCACTGATAGCAAGTACAGTACTTTGTTAGTGTTGGTACCATGCAGCTATCATGGGGTGAAAACGAGGATAAAAAGACTGGAAGAATTCTGCAGTGTACCTGAGCGTGAAAGATCAGGCTTTGGGCACTCATCAGGTGTCTGGAGTACAGCGCAACCCATACTTTGAGAAGCCTGGCTTGAGAGAGCTGTAAACCCCTCTTCTGCTGGGGAGAAGCAGCATTACCACTTTGGGGGCACAGCATTCTTCACACCTTCCTTCTGCCTGCGAAACAGGCTGCTCCTCGCTCCAGAAGCTGCTTGCTGGTGCTGCCAAGGCCACGATACCAACCTCTACCATGGGAACTGAGCACAAAATAACAGTTCAAATATGTGCTGAGGATCCCAGAAGTATATATGGCTTCTTCTGACCCCGGTATTTTCACAGACGCGCTGTTATCTATATCCAAATGAGCTTGTGGGAAACCCACTTGGGTATGCGAGCAAAACCTAAAGTCATTAGTCTGACCGAAGGGTAATGTCACCTATAACCAAAGTATGTTCTGAGGAGCTGTACATATCCCCAGGATGGGTCTAAAGAATAGTAGAAATGCCTGCCTGCCTGCCTTCTGTATGTCCCTGAGGGCTGAAGCTCATTATGTATTGTTTGTGCTAAAGTAGCAAATTCAAGCCCAGCATGTACAATGAGAACACCCTTGCTCTGAAGTGCTTACAATGAGAAGCAGAGTCAGAGAGGTGGAAGTCTTAGTTTCAGAGGTGCAGAGAGCAGCTAACTCTCCTCCCATACTGGCATCACTCCCCAATGAGTCTGGACTCCGCTGAATTTCCTGAGTGTGCTTCAACATCTCTCAGCTTGATAAGGAATGAATGCTGATGGTGAGTAAAGCATGGAAAAAATTTTCAGTTTAGATCTATAATTTCTCCAGCACATCATTCCTTCCGTTTTCTTCCAAAGATCAATAGAATAGTTAAGGCTGGAAGGGACCTCTGTAGATCGCGTAATTCAACACCCTAGTCAAAGCAGCTCAACTAGAAAATGGAATTTTCTGTAGTTCAGTTTATGCCCACTGACTCTTACGGGTACATTTACAGCTCTATCTTTTTTAGTCCCTCTCGCCCCCAGGTATTTAGACACATTTTTGAGACCCCCCCTGGAGCCTTCTCTTCTCCAGGCTGAACACTCCCAGCTTTTTCAGCCGTTCCATATATGCCAGATGCTCCAGTCATCCTCATGCCCCTTTGCTGGACTCCTTCCTGTATGTCCATGTCTCTTTTGTACTGGGGAGCCCAGCACTGGACTCAGCACTCCAAATGTGTCTTTTACCAGTTCTGGGTAGACGAGGAGGATCTCTCCCCTCAACCTGCTCCCTCAACACTCTTTCTGAATATCTGAGGAGGCTTTGTTTGGCATGAGGATGTGTTGCTGACTCATGGTCAACTTGCTGTCCTCAAGGGCTTGCAGGACCTTTTGTGACAAAGCATTTCCCTTAGCTGAGCTTTATGAGATTCTTGTTGGGCCATTTCTCCACCTGTTCAGGTTCCTCTGAATGGCAGTATAGCCATATTTGTGTATCAGCCAATCCTCCCTACTTTGTGTCATCTGTAAACTTGTTGAGGGTGTTCTCCCATCATCCAGGTTGTTAATGCAGGTGTTAAAGAATACGGGCCTCAGTATTAACCCCAGGGGTACTCTATCCCAGCCAAAACCAGTACACTGGCCTCCAATTGGATATTGTACTGCATATTACAACCCTCTGAGCATGGTAATTCAGCCAGCTTTCAATCAACCTCACTGCCTGCTTACCTAATCTGTACTTTATCACTTTGTTTATGAGGATGTCCCAAGACATTGTATAAAGATTTGCTAAAGTTGAAACAAAGAACATCCACTGCTCTTCCCTCATCCACAAAGCAAGTTGTTGTAGGAGGCTGTCAGATTGTCTAGACATTATTTCCCCTTCATAAATTCATGCTGACTACTTGCAAGTACCTTCTTGTCCTTCATGTGTTTGGAAATGAGTTCCAACATTATTTGCTCCATCATCTCCCTGGGGCCTGAAAAAAGACTGATGAGCCTGTAGTTCCCTAGCTCCTCCTCCCTGTCATTTTTGAAGGTAGGAGTGACATTCGCTTTCCTCCAGTCCTCAGCAACCACTCCTGATCACCATCCCCTTGGACAGTCAAGAGTGGCCTCATGATGACATCAGCCAACCCTCTCAGCACTTGAGGATGCTGAAGAATGGACAAACAAGTCCAGTTACCAGTTTAGTGTATGTTTTCTTTCTGGTCTCCCTTCTTAAGTCCAGAGTTGTCCTGAAAAGTTGCTAATTTATCAGGAGAGCTGCCTCAGAAACTGACAAAAGTTGAGCAGTAGGCCAAGGCTATTGACAATTCCAGTTGCTTTTTGTTAATTTTCAATTGTCAGACTTGTTTCAGGTAAATGCTTTTTTTTTGTGACAGAGGGGGATGACAAGCTCATTAGAAAATGAGCAAAAATGAGTTGGAATCAAACACTTAACAATCTAAAACACTTCTTAGGTTGGCCCTTTCAGACAACAAGAAAAGATTAGGTTAATAATTTGATAGCGTGAAGGAACACACTTTCCACGTGTTTAGTTAAGGGTATAAGTATCAGGTTTTTGATGAGAAATTTTTATCAGAACCTCTTTTTTATATCATGATTTTTTTTTTCCAGTTCTAGCTTTAGTCTGCAATATCTTCTGAGGCTAAAATAGAAAGCATTCAATCCTCTCAGCGATATCCCTAATTTCTATTCTATACATTTCTTCCTGAAAAACTAAATCCAAGGCACCAGTATCAGCACTGACCTTCTATTCTAGATTTATCTTTCTTTCTTTTTCGCAAAGCAGGTCTTTGTTCATAGTAGTTTTGCTAAGTCATTCCTTAGCTTCTTCAGGCCAATGTATTGAGCAGACGCAGCAGGCTAGATGACGACAGAGGGTGCTTAATAAAACGCTTAAGGCTTCAGCTATAGCCTTGCTTCTGCATGCCCATCCCATAATATTCTGTTAAACATCACAAAGGATCCTGATCTGCCAGGCTGCTTTCCCAGTGTTGTGTTCTATCATTTCAGGACTTTTGGGGCAAACAAGCTGTGTTGGTGCATATACATACACATATACATATACACACAGATAAAGTGCTTGCCTTCTCTTACGACTAAGCAGTTTAAGTTATAACATGGTGAATGCTGGGAGAAGTTCTGCGACCCTCATTTTGCTAGTCCTATAAACTATTCCTGGTTGTGATATGCCTCCATCTATATAAATGTCACTGACTGATAGCAGAAAATATGTGGAAAATCCTGGGTATATCATGCAAAGGCAGCGTTCTAGATGGTTGGAGTTTAAGCTATGGCACCCAAATAGAGACTTCAAGCTTTTTAAACTACAGATCTTTAGTCACAAGTCCGTGGAAATATGCAGACATTCAACTCTGTCTTAGGAATCAACTCACAGCACACCCTGAAAACTGAGCAGTTCAAGTCTTGTAAAGAGAGTACATCATAGTTTGCTTTCCAAAGCAAACAACTCAGGAGATTCATAGATATGCCATTATTCGCTGATTGAGAAGACAAGTGCAAATACTACTGACATAACTAAAAGTCTGTTATCTTTAACCTGCATCCTTGGATACAGTCAGTTATCACCATCTGCTGTCTAAATATTAAAGTTCTTATGAATGGAATATTTGACGAGTGTATCTGGCATAGGAAGGAAAATAACAATGACTACAGTATTAACACAATAATAATAAATTGCAGGAAAAAATGTATTTGTGTGGAACCTGAAATTTTGCCTTTATATAAGAACCTCTCTCCTCATAAGGAGATCAAATTGTAAGGGACTGGAGATTTCCAGATAATCTGCCTTACAGTGGATTGTCTATTTATGTGCTAAGCAGAATGCTTTTATTCCCTCTATATGATTTTTCCAATGTATTTGTCAAGGCATTTGAGAAGATCGTCTTTTTTGTAGTGTTTCTAATCTTTGAAATCAAAAGTAAAGGAGGTAAAAGAAGCAAAGGTCAAGGATTTGATATCCTTAGTAGGGGAGATATATCCTGTTTCGGGTAAAGCTCTGTGAAATCAGCTGTCAGAATCTACCTTCTCTCTAGCTGCTGCATTGCAAGGGTGTGAAGAATGTTGAGTACTTGCCGATGGTTTCCTTAGATTCCTCTGCACCTAATCATATTCACAATACCATAGGTTTCTGTCATTGCAGGAGCTGACAGATTTTAGTGACAATCCAGAGAAATGTCTTCTGAAGGTCTGTTCTGTGAAATACAAGTGCTTAACAAAGCACTGCAGCAAATGAAATAGGTTTTTTCTTCACAGATCCAAAAGCTGGTTTGCAGTTAGTGTCTCTATACCACTCACTTTAAATCTGACATTATTGCTATTAAGATGCAGAATAGGTTTTTCAAGGATTGTAGGTTTCTTCCAAATTTCAATGATCAAGAAAGAGAATTGCAATTTTTATTTACTACATGGCTGCAGTAGAAGGTCACTGTTGCTAATTTACTCTCATTCATTGGTCTCAGTGACAGAATTTAATTAATTCAGCCTAGTTCATAGTGGGAGAGCAGCTGCACCACTCAAAACACTGTAATGAAAACTGGTAAACCCTTACCATGTCTCAGCAAAAAGACCAGGAATAGAACAGTTAAACTTATGGTCTGTAATCTCAACTCAAAAAAAAAATCTGTATTACCTTAATAAATGGGAAATTTCAGCTGACTAACAGCTATGCAATTATTCCTTAGGTTTGAGCTGACTCTCACCAATAGCAATGGAAGCCTTCCTAAATATTGAGGAAGATGCTGTATTGAGCACTGCGAGCATACAGAAGAAGGAATTCCTTGAAACAGGATTCACAATCTTTGACATATGGCTTGCAAAGTTTTTTAGAGGCAAGTGTGCTTTCACTCATCGTAGAAGGGATTGAACACTGAAGCCAGTGATAACCGTGTGGGTTTAACTGGGTAAGACATTACCGAAAAGAAGGATCTGGCCTATTCATTACTCTAGGATAACTAGCAAAATGACAGGAAATACAAATCAGCTGCTAACTCTTCTTTCCCATAAGCATGGGAATATCAAGCTACATGGGCAAGGTGTACTGGACAGGAAAAAAACCTGCCACAAGAAAATGAGGCAGGCACAAGGTGTTCCCAGCTAGAGAGACTAGCGTGTCAGCCGGGCCAGACTCACCAGAATCAGCCCGGGTCAAAATTAAATAAAGTGTTCCTCTGTATAGGTGTCTGCCTTAATAAAATCTTCTTTTATGGGCTTCTGTGGGTTTTGGCAGAAAAAGGAAAGATACAAGCTGTGTACTGGAACGCTCCTGCAATTCCCTCTTGCCCACTGAGTTCTCTGTGCAAAGTCTAGAGCTGTCTCTCTTTATGATGTTACTCCTCCACTTTACTTTTGCCTGGCTCGTGAAAGCAGGATAGTGATCATAAAGTTGAAGTCTCACGATTCTTTTAATAAATTTAAATTTGATTTTCTGTGTGTCTGTCCACCTTTTTTGTTTTTCATTTTTTCATTCTTTGCTAAAATGAAAATTATCTGAGAGAGTGTAAGGAATTGGGGAGAAGAGCTTTATTTTTAACTTCTACTTTTGAAAACCTCTGAATTTATCTTCTGAAAAATCTTTCTTTTCTTTGCTTTCTTTGGCCAAAGTACGTCTCCAACTGTGAGACGTCGTCCAAATATAATTAGAATATTTTATTCAGAAAGCTCTAGCTTATTGAGGGAGTCAGATATTACATATTATTTGGACATATCAAATACTAAAGAAGTGGTAATTAATAAGTGAAAAACTGTAGAAAGTGTGAGATAAGTAGTAAAGAGGAAAATAGGGAGAAAAATATATAAATATCTCAATCATGATGCAAGCTTTTCTTTAACAACCTATAACTTTCTTTTGTAACAGAATAGCTCTTTACAACTAGATTTGCATGGTACTTGGTCACAGGAGAATATTTTAGACCCTTTTTTAAATATGATTGAATGATATTGTCTCATCATGAAGGTGCTAATAAATTTTGAAAATCAAATCTCAAAACTAACTTACTTAAATTGGCTAATTTTGTATTTATTGGTAAATGGTTTTTATTTGTTGTTTTCCCAGAAAAAAAATCTCTATTTAGGATTCCTGAATAACATTAAACATGTTAAAATAGAGTGATTGTCCTTAAATCTCTAATTACAGTCTTATTGAATAACTTTGCTAAAGCTTTTGTGGTATTCTCTAATCATCCTTCTATACTTATATTGTGGTCCAAACTAAATATAGTGAAAGAAATTCTTTGT
>VZSC01017631.1:234169-256736 GCA_013398225.1 Steatornis caripensis | reverse complement strand
CTAGTGAAAGTAATTCTTTGTATATGAAGGAGGGTAAAACTGATAATTTTGTAAGAATACATTAGATATAAACTCTGAGGAAATATATAGACTATGTAGAATTTAGATACCTCTTTTTTTCCAGATTCTGTGAACTCTGTAAGTGAAATAATGTGTTCACAGTTTTACTGACACAAAACCTACAAGCATAGCATGGATTTCTATAAGCTCCAGAGAAGACGAGGATGACAATAAGCTATTTAGCCATCCAGCATGTCTTTAAATATCAGTGCATAGTAGCTCCTACAGTGCATTACCTTGTGATTTGTTCAGTCCCTTAATCTAATAGACTATAGTTGTGCTGTTACTTGTCTTGCAAGACTCCTCTACCATCAAATATTTGGTAATTTTACTATTTAATTTGAAGTGCCAAACCTTCAACAGATTATTAACTTCACAAAGTTTTGACATCAGCTTTCGGATACCTAAGGAAGGGAAAGGAGGTCTGTGGTGCTAGTGTGAAAGCCAAAACATGCTTCCCTGCTCTTTTTCCCTGCTTTGCCCTCAAGTCCGAGAGCATTAATAAGATGAAAGAAGAATGGAGCATCTCTCTGATGCAGTCAACTTTCCCTAAGATGACATAGTTTTTAAGCATGGCATTTCTTCACATCAAAACTCTGTATGAAACAAAATGTGTCCAACTTGGCCTCATGTTGCTGACAAGCTTGTAGTGGACGCACTGTTGTGGATTAGTAGATAAATCATTGCTGTTATGGAAAAGAGACATTATTGGACATCTATATTGAAAGAACGTATTGCAAATGAAATTGTATGCTAAGAAAATTATGGGTCGTAACAAAGTTACTGGAAACTAGCTCCAAGCATTTCCAAGACTACTTTTAGAGGAGTCTAAAAGTTTGAAAACTAGCGAAGTCATACTAAACTACAGAAGTGAAATAACTTGAGAATATATTTGTAATAGTATTAACACATTTACAATCTTTCATTCCTTGAATATAAATTCTGTTTCGTGTCCCCCAGGAGCTATTTTTTTATTAACATTGTGAAAGTTCTGTTCATAATTTGTTGTCAGAATATTTGACAACATATTAAAATTCGTAGAGTGCCTACCTTTTCACTCATGGGGAAAACTGTTTTGTTTTATCCTAGATATTTTGACATAACAAATAATTCAGCTGCTTTTAGATGAGAATGCTACATGTTCTGTAAACAGTAATTACAGAGTGGGCTATGTATGTTCATGGTATTCACAAAACATACTAATAGACCAACATATGCAGGGTTTTTTTTTTTTATTAACTGCATTTGTCTTCTGGACTAGTTATCGTCAGTTGCTCATGAATGAGTTTAAACTGTCAGTATGGCCATTCACACAACAAAAAAAGTTTTTTTTCTTCGTCCATCATTTGTTTATGACTTCTGTAAACACCCACTATAAATCATACTGGCTCAAGCTGTTCCTATCATAGATCTAAGTTTACAAACTGTAGTTTCCAAATGCAGCTTCTTAAGGCAAGATGTTTATGTCACTGGAATAGAGATTTAAACAGCTTTGGTTATCTTCAAAGCAATGTATGTATAGCCTGGAGTATAGTTATTTGTGGAACAGGGACATAATCTCACAGTCTCAAAAATGGGTGAGCGCTTTCATGACTGCAGCTCAATAGAGTGAATTTCTGTTCATCCATTTTTAGAATTCTCATTAACAGAAAGGAAGATGATCACTTTTTATAGTGGAACATCATATTAATTTTTAAGATCTTTGGCAAGAGGCACTCCCAATAAGAAGGTTGTTTTTTAAATTGTCTTAAAATGAGAGCCTTTGAGTACACCAAGGTCTCTGCTGCTGCTGGAAGTATCGTTTATGGATTGAAACTAGATTTGTGCTTTTATATCTTACTGAATCAAGGCCTGAATATAGCATATTTGGCATAAAATAGTCACAGGTAATTCAGGTATGTGTCTGATTTGGGAGTATCGAAGTACATTCCTTAGGAAGTATTATCCAGAGAAATCACTTCTTATTTTGTGGTGAGACATATATTTACTTTGAAAGTGTGAAAAATACATGACTTTGTTTCACTCAAAAATCTCTTATGCTGAAGAAGAGAAGGCTCAGAGAGTTATTTTATGCCAGCCTGACTGTTTGCATAACAGCACTGGACCAGAAGAAATCACTTTGTACTGAATAGGGGACCAGAAAGATTGAAACACTAGGCAGAGCTCCACTCATTTCAGTGGAACAATAAGTATTCTCACTGCTGGGGAGTCAACACTATGGCATTTAGCCTTTTCACACCCTTGGACCACATTTCACATGTATAGTTCATAGTAATGTGGGAGTCTCGGATGAACTGGGCTGAAAAAGGTACTCCGGATACTTTTGTCTTCACTCATCTAAAATCGAATAAAAACTCTCATCAGCATATCATGTTCTGGCCTTGCATCCAGCTCCATCCTTTCTTTCCCCATATGGATAATGTCTGGCCAGGAAGGAAATGACTACATTTTCAACTACAGGCATGAAATCTGGCCTAATGGAAACTTGGTTGAGTTACTTCCTGAAAGCTAATGACTAAACAGAGCTTACCAGGAGGAGACTAAGATCAGCAGAAATGTTGGCCAGTGAAAGACTTAACATCCTAAAATATCTGCAATGCAAACTTTCAGAACGCTTTCTTCTGTTGCTGTGGAATTTGGGGACTGAGGATTAGTGATGTTTGAAAAATCAAAGAAGTGTTACTTCCATTCACTTGATGTGGTATCTGCTTATTGATTAAGAGTCTGAATAGCCCTACTGAGCCAAAATAAGCTTATTAGGGAGTATGCGAGGCATCAGTTTAAACACTGAAAGAACAATGGCATTTGAGAGGTCACAATGTCCCTTTTCAGGTGCCAGTGAAAATTATCAGCTTCCAGTATGGAGAGTTTCAAGACTTCTGTACAGAATGCAGAAGATTTCTGTTTTATTTTCACATTTCTGCACTGATTCCTGAAAGAAAAGTATTTATAAATAGGCTATTCCTGACTTGGTTGATACAGAGAATATCTAGAAGAGAGAAATAGATGCTTATTGGATAACCACTTGAAAAATAAATAATAATAAAGTTCAAAAGATCAGTGAGCATGGACGACAGCTAAGCAATCCACACCATCTCAGGTACTTCAGTGTGTGTCTAATTTGAACTTTAGCCATACATCTTGGGATTTATATTTGCAATTTATAAGTGTTTGATTTACATTTTCCTTGGGTTTCAGATGAAGCCAAGCTTGGTGTGACCTCTTCCTCTTGAAGAGAATCAAGATCGCCTTACTGTGTCTTGATTAGGTAGTTGGAATGGCATTTGTTTTAATCAATTAGTATACAATGTCACAATCTGCTTCTAAGAGAAAATTCAGTATGCGTTCAGGAAAGTTAATTATATTTCCTTTTTTGGCATCTTTCTGTTTTCCATCGCCCTTTCTCCTACCTAACCATACAAACTTAGAATTAAGCCTCCAAATAGCGTTACCACATTGTTTAATCTCTTTCACACTGCCTGCAGGGATTAGCTGAGGTGACACAATTTCTAATAAAATTTTACACCAGTAAACTTGGCTTGAAGAGCAGATGTAAAAATCCTGCTGGTTGCCATGCATTTAGGCGTTCATTCACAAGAAAGCACACTACTGTGCATACGTGGGACAGGAGGTTTTGTTACGCCAAAAGCGAATCTTCATGCTGTTGAATTTATGCATTTCCCACTGGTACTCAAAATGCTTGTCTGAATTCTCAGGCAGGGGAGAGCACTCTCTGTGGAAAATGCTCATCTTCTGTTCAAGTCAAGAGGTCTGACTTGTACTCTATTCCCTATTCATTGGCAATTTGCAACCAATGTTTGCTTTATTGTCACAAATTAGCAAGGAGAAGATTGTAGTTCTAATTTTTGCTTCAGTGTGATGTTACGAAACAGGTAATAAATGGCAAGAAGAGAGCAGAAGAGAAGAAGAAAACAAAACAGAGACTCCACAAAGATAAATGTAATACCCTCTTCACCCTCAAGAAATGAAATTATTCTGACAGGGTCAGAGATTCTGCTTGGCAAACCATCTTAAATTAATTACCTGCTTGACATTTTAAAGGAAGGTTTCAGATTGTAAATTTAACCCAGACAAAGCATTCTTTTTAATCTTGTCAGTATGCAAACTACTTTGCACTGCAGTCTGTGAATTATTTATCAGAGAAACGACCCCAAAGGGTAAAAGGAAAATCAGGAGTATTTGATCTTGGGTTCTGCAGCCTGATCTACTTCTCTACCTTAGATCTGTACCTGTTGCAGTTGCTTAATTTCTCTTTGTTTGATATTGCTGATATTTAGCTCTCATGCTGTGCTTCTGTAAAGCCTAAATATTTTTCTCCATTTAAAGGCATTTAAATTGCTTCTAAAACTGTGTCCTGGCAAATAATTGAATCTACTTTCCGAGGAAAAACAAAAGCTAAATAAAGGGGACAAAATCACCTGTCTTTCTGTTCCACGTGTTTCATTAGAATAAGCATGCAATATTCATGACTGCTGGTATTTTTCCTGTACTCAAGTGAAAATATAGTCCGTAACAGTAAGCGATCTGCAGAGGCTGAGTTTCTACTCATAAACTACGTTAAAATATTAATCCTGCAACAAGTTGCATAACATTACTGATGAAGGGTGGTCACATGGGATAAAAATCATGGAAGATGCGAGTCCAGAATCCAGTTCTGACACAGATCTTTTTATGTAACGTCACTTAATTTTAGTCTCCTGGTTTTTAAATGAAGCCTATATAACTTCTAATTTCCTGTCTCCCAGTCTTTTTAGGTTTCAAGATTATTTATTCAACAGTATTTTGCATAGAGTTTAGTATTACTAAAAGAAAAGATTTCTAAGAAGTACAACTGTAACGTAAAAGATAATTATAATTCAGAGACCAACACAAATCCAAACATAACCTGACTAATACCTGCTCTCAGTTGGCATTGAACCTGTTTATTTAATTATTCTGGATTTCTACAAAGACCATAAATCTCTGAAGACATCAGCCTAGCAAGCACCTCATATTTAGAAGAAAGTCAGACTGGGAAAATCAGCAGAAAAAAAAGCATTAGCCAATTGTAACTTAAGCATGTAATGCTACTATAAGCATTTTTCATTTTGAGAACATTTGTTCCCTGGGTGTGCATTGTTAACTTTTGATGTTTCGTGTTTCAAAGAAGTTCTAATATTTTCTGTTTTATCCATAAGTAAGATTAACTTTAGCTGAGCTGAGTAGAAAATTCCATAGGAAGACTATGAATCTGCAGAGAGGAATTATAATTCTCTTCTGCTTCTGTCATGTAGTATGAAATATTATTTATTTGACCTATGGAAGATTTTGCATCTTGACGTGAGCTGAAATGAAGCTGATGATACAAATGTTACAGCATTCTTTGGTTTAGTACACTGTTTAATGTTTTTGTTTTACAATTTTTCATTCTTTAGTGGGGGAATTTTTGCCCAACACCAATATTCCTTTCTTCTTCCTTTGTGTCAATGGCTGAATGTTCCAAGAGCAAGACATGAGAGACTTCATAACAAAAATCTGTCTAAGCAAAACGTGGATGAGCTTTCATTTTACGGTGCAGTCCTAATGAAATAAGTCAGTTCTGAAAGAGAACTGCCCTTTCAAGAAATATTTGTCAGATTTCTACCTAGGTTTCTAAATACCCCAAGACTTTCAAACTTGCATTCAGTTTCCTCTGATAATAAAAAAGTGTTTAAAACCTTTGTGAGCAGATGAGAGATTAACTATGCATGGCATAAAATCAGGGCTACCACAGTAGTTAATGGCAAGCCTCCCCATTTTAAGGCTGTATCCACTCTTCGCTGGTTTTTACCATAAAACTCCCAAGAAATAGTTAAAGTATTGTGTGCCTCCTCCACAGCCTATTTACTTATGTATAAATTCCTCTTTCCAGGTTCTTGTATCCATACAAAATACACAACTAAGAAACTGAAGAATTTTGCTTACTGACTATCCCAGGTCCCTCTTTAAGGAAGTGTAAGTATGAGCTCTAGTGTCTGTGGATACATTCTAATTAGGGATTTTGGCTATTGTTTAACTATTATAATTTCCTGAGTGATTTCTGTTCGGCTGATTTAACTTCTCCTCTTCCCCTGGCCCTTGCTCAGACCTACTGGAACATCAGTGCCGGGGCTGCGGTCGGAGACCATCCTAATAACAGCTGCATTTCAAAGTGTTCCTTCTAGTTTCAAGTTTTTTTACATTTCTGAACTGATTTGTGAGGCTGGTTAAGACTCATGCGAGTGCAAAGAATTGCCTTTATCTAGATTTAAATGTCATTTTATGCTAATTACTGAAGCTATTCTTTTGAGGTAAGTACGATAGACACTCCTTGATTTTTATGTATGTATCAATAGCAATCAAACTTTGATGTTCACTGTCCATGACTGCTTTTTGCTCTGCTCATGACGGAATTACCTGCAGGACTTTTTCAAGCTGTTAAAATATACATTTTTTATAGTCATAATGAATAGACCGTACATTCTTTATGTCCTAGGTAACTGAGGCTGAACGGTAGTAGTGAACTAATATAGCTTCTCTATCAAGATATACACTGGTAGTCTTGTCTGTGTTCCCAAAGTCCAGCAGTCCAGTCTCTGCAGCACCAGCTAAATCTTGCTTGTTCTCTGCTTGCTGGTACACTGGCCTTTTGCTGCTGCTCTGCACAGAGGTGGATTTCATCTACAGTGTGTTCAGACCTTTAGCATTTCAAATCTATTTCATTGACTATGTATCTTCTTTTATTTCCCTGAGTGCATTATTATGAGATTCTACTATTCTGATTTGTACCGAAATACCATTTGTATGAGTTTGGTTTGGTTTTACTTAACCTTGCATTTTCATTGATCATCTTTGCACTTTGTTCTTTCGTGATGACTTTTCTTTACCCTTCACAAAGACCTGATACACATACTGAGATTTATGTAGTGCAAAGGAACTGCTGGGGATTGCTCTGGAGCAGCAATAGAAGATCTAGCAAAACTTCCTTCTCTGTGCTGGAGTGAGGCAGTATTTCATGTTGCACAGAAAAAGGAGATGGCATAGGATTACGGTTCTACCTGTTGTTATTATTCCTGGCTTTCCTGATGAGTTAAGTCATGGCAAAGTGTCCACACTTGACTTGCTTAGAATTTTAGTCAGAGAGTGGAAATGTTTCTGAAATGTGGCACAGCTCTGTGATGCACAGGGGCAAAGCTTTCTCTTTTTCCAGTAGGCTGGTGTGTAAGCCTGACACATCACAGTTTTAAAGTACATTAGGATTTACTAAGCAGTTCTTTCAATGTTCAAAGCCTATGATTTGTTTTTTTTCTCAGTTTTCATTTCCCATGCATTTTCCCTGACATAACTATTCCATTTTCTTTGCCTGTGTAATAATTTGTGGTGAGAATGCCCTGCAAAACACAGCATCCCTAACCATCCTGTGTACTACCTTTCACCTTGGCTAAAGCTTTTTTTTTTTAAATAAATTCCACCTCAATTCTAACACATTAAACCTCATTATGGAGTAATTTCCCTTGGTATGAAAAGATACCATTAATTGTTCCATTCAGAAATTATTATCTCTCAGATGGGTGTTATAAGGAAAGTGCAATGGATAAGGAATTTTTGCTACATTCTGCTTGAACATTTCTTTTTCTTGAGTGGTTACATTTGCTGCATCTGTGTTTACTTAAGAACCTGAAGCTAAAATAATTAGTAACAGGTGGCTGAGGTCTTCCCGATAATCTGTCTGCCTTTTAGGTGTGCTTTTGTAAAAGGTTTCCAGTTCCCACATTCTGGTTCTTTTCCATATTTAACAAACTGTAGTGAAAAATGATCTGATATGGTATGTTACTTGGACTTACTTGATTCTAGGAAAGGTTTTATTTTAACACTTTTAGCTGACTGTATGACAGATATTTTACTCTTTAGTAATAACAAACCATGTTTCACATCTTCCTGCTATATAGGGGTTTTCATGATAATTGTTTTCTATGGCCTGGTTTTCTAAGTATATGCTTGCATTGCTAGTTTATTCTATGTTTTTACATGTGTTCTTTCCTGATTCTGCTCTCAGGAAATTTCAGTGGACTTGCCGTTACCAGCTGTTCACTGAATTCTTCAGATCCTTTTCTGCTGACTCTGGTGATGTTTAAGAGACAGGTGGTAAACTTTTTATACTGCTAATATTAGGAAGTCTTGAGAAGTGTGACTGAGTTTCTTTAAATTTATGTATAAAGTATGTTTACCTTAAATGTGGCATCTGCATATCTGAGCTTCTTAGCTATCCAGCCATGAATGCAGTAAGAACAAGAAAGTCATTTAGCTGTGCATGATGGGCTGGATATGGTGTATTGACATTTATGACTGCAGGTAGGAGTTTGCTACATCTATTTGAACACTCAGGCAGGGTGGTCCTATATCAAGACCAAGATGGAAAGCCAAGATTATGAAACCATCCATGCAGCTACTCAACAGCCAAGTGGTTTTGACATATGCTAGGGATATAGGCAGCTATAATTCAAGAGCCCCACTGTGCCTAGCTCATTCCAGGGGTTTGAAGCGTGGCTTTCCGCATCCTGAGATATTAAAGAGGTTTTCTTTGTATCTTTTATTGGAACCATTTCATTTTCTGTAAATACATACTTACTGAGCTACAGAGCAAAGCAGACTTGATGTTCTAGTGACTAAGTTATTCTCCTGGGATGTTTGGGGACACTGACATTGAATCAAAGTTCCTGGAATTATTTTTTTTCTGAACTATGAATAAATGCCTTAAAAATAAATGTTTCAGAGTTGCTAAAACACTTCAAATATTTGGGGTTGGCCTTACTTGGAATGTGGAAAAAAAAAAGAGAAATCTGTACTCTTTTTTTGTGTAGTACAGGAAAGTTCACATTTGCTGAGACAACCTCACATTGGAATCAGCGAGCAGGACCTGTGCTACAGAGCACGTATGGCTTTACAACTCCCTCCATTCATTTAGTGTAGACTGCACCCATCCTTACAAGGAAACCAGTTTCTACCCACTGCTAGCTAAGAAGTATTCCAAAAAACCTAGTTTTACTGAATAGTGATTACTGAAAATAACAATTTTCTGTTATTCTGCAACATTAGGAACAATTTGCATTTTATAACAAATATGATTAGTGGTCATTATTCAGGTTCCCATTAAGATTAGTGATATTTTTCCAACCACATAGTTTGAGCACAAAATTCAAGGGTTTTGCATACACCATATAGGAAATATAAACCACGTATAGAAGCTACATACTTCTGCTCTCCTCTCAGTGCATAAATCCTATGCAAGAATTAAACAGGCAGAGAAATAGACATCTTGGGGATTGCTTTATGGCCTAACTCCTACACTGTGTTAATAGTTTTTAATTCTTAAACAACATTCAGTCCTCTTACAAGTTTATAACATGTAAGAAAATAATCCTTTTTAACAATGGGCAACTTTAAACATACATTAATATGAAATTTTAAAGGAACAGCTCGGTGTGAAAAAATCAATAATAGCATGTAAATAACATCTTCCTAGTTACAGGATGAGATTAAATAAAGCAGTCTGGAGAACTACACAGTGACAATTATATCTGCTAAAATGGAACTGATCTAGAAAGATAAAATAATGGAATACTTTTATTTATTGATGTAAAATATTATTAAGAAATATTACGGTGAATTGTCTTTCACAGTTCAGAGAAAAGGTACTTACACAGATGCCTGTTTAAATCAAGAATCAAATTATCATCCTGCAGTTTGTTGTGAAGTAGTCAAAATATTAGTAGAACATGCATTTGGTATGAATGATTCAGAATAGGAAGAACAAGAACACACCGCAGAGGAATGTTAAAATAGTTAATATTTAAAGTTTTTTCATGGAAAAATATTTTACTGCAAAAGGAAACAATAATGAAAATAAAATAAAAGATAAAGGAAGCCACCAAACACAGGTATCACTAATTGTTTTGCAAAGAGAATTCTTATACACCATACATAACACTTCGTTATGGCAAATTTTGGGGGTTTTGTTTCATTTGTTTTAGGTTTTTTGGCTACATGGAACACAAGGAACTAAAAATGGTAGGTTTTGGTTTAAACCACCAAAGATCGAAGAATTTCTCTGTTCTTGTGCATAAATAAGAAGGATCTTTAGAGCAGAAAATAAAAGGACATGTCTAGAGAGTAGTGGTCAACAGCTCAATGTCCAGATGCAGGTCAATGGGGAGTCCCATCCCTCGGGGCTCTGTATTGGGACCAATACTGGTTAATATCTTCATCAATGACACAGTGGGATCAAGTGCACCCTCAGCAAGTTTGCAGATAACACCAAGGGAGGTGATTCTGCTGCTCTGTTCTGCTCTGGTGAGACCCCACATGCAGTACTGCATCCAGCTCTGGAGTCCTCAGCCCAGGAAAGATGTGGACCTGTTGGAGTGGGTCCAGAGGAGGCCACAAAAATGATCAGAGGGGTGGAACACCTCTGCTATGAGGAAAGGCTGAGGGAGCTGGGTTGTTCAGAAGAGAAGGCTTTGGGGAGACCTGATTGTGGCCTTTCAGTACTTAACGGGGACCTATAAGAAAGACAGGGACAGATTTTTAGTAGCGCCTGTAATGATAGGACAAGGGGTAATGGGTTTAAACTAAAAGAGGGTAGATTCAGATTATAGATAAGGAAGAAATTTTTACAATGAGGCTGGTGAAACACTGGAACAGGTTGTGCAGAGAGGCTGTAGATGCCCCATACCTGGAAACATTCGAGGTGAGGTTGGACAGGTCTCTGAGCAACCTGACCTAGTTGAAGATGTCCCTGCTTATTGTAAGGGGGTTGGATAGATGACCTTTAAAGGTGCCTTCCAACCCAAACTATTTTATGATTCTATAAAATAAAACATAAATATAAAATATAATATATAAATATATTCCTCTCGATAAAAAGTCTATTGAAATATATTTCATACAAATATAATAAAATATAAATATGTGATATATAATATAAGTCATAAAATATATTGTTCTTGACTAAAAAAAAGAAAAAAAGAAAGAAAAGAGCCCTAACAAAATTAAACGGAGCCAGAGTAGGAATCAAACAACTGGTAATTATATATTATACCAGAAAGATCTTTCTGGCTGATACATGATCCTGTCTTATTGCCTCTTGTTGGTGATACTTACTCTTTCTGTAACATGTCTGGTTAAGAGTAATTAAATGGCAATGTCATTGTGTTTTGTTGATTAGTTACTAAACTCTCATTCGTCTGTAACACCATACAGAGATTTAATAGTTACCCAGATTAGTAATACATTTTTCAAAGATAGTATGATTTTATATTCCAGTAAAGAATAGTGCTTGTAAAGAATCAAGAAGTTCTTATTTCCTGGAACACTGACAGTTCTCCTCTATTTTCTCAACAAGTTGAAACATAGCACAGTATCTGTTGATCTTACCTGTGTGAAGACACCTGTTTTCAGTAATAGCATGAGATGTTTGACGCCTCTGAGCGATTTCCAAGTCAGATTCCAAAGTTTTCGGACACGAAAGTCCGGATCCAGTTTTACTCAAGGCAATTTATTCCCATGCTACCCAATTACAGAGCACAGCTCCCACACTTCCATGCTCTAATGTGAAACTACATTTCTCTCTTGTTTAAGTTATATTCTCCATTCCAAGGGGAAAAAAATAATACTCTATTTCTTTGACTCATTCATTTTCTTTCAGTCTGAAGATTATTAACTGAAATATGGAAGTGCATGTGGATAGAAGTGTGTGGCCTGAATGCTTATAAAGCAGAATGAGTTTCTCTGAAATTTCCTCATTCATATCTGAATGGTGACCATCTGGATCATTTGGTGAGGCCGTCAGACCTTCTACTGATATAAGAATCTAGATGCCTTTTCCTGGGGGCGTTAACTGACAGCTGATTTTAAGCAATGTTTACTAGGCATAGAGGTTTTCCCAAATGATTTTAGTGCTCTTTTTCCCTGTATTACTCTGTTTTTTTCATTATTATTATCATTTGTTTTCTGTTAGATGCTAGAAGAAATATGCTACTAAATAGTAAACCCAGTAAGTCAAGAACTTGCTCCTAAACAGAAACCTGAATTCACTACAGAAACTACTTAAATTTACTTGGGGAACTGAAATTCTTCTTGACAAACAGTTCGTAGAAGACAGTTACAAGTTTGCAAAGAGCGGTTCCCTCTACCATGAGGTCCTTGCTTCTTTCTGTGCCGGAAATACCCCTCTAGCTATCTAATGTTGGTGGAGTAAATAGAAATTAGTTTAATGGCCTCCAAAAATATAATTTTAAAGAAGACATTAGACCATATAGAATTGTTAGAATTATAATAGTAAGTACATGAGAGAAATTATTTCATTAAATAGGCAGAAGAGGTTCTGAGGGGACGAACCAGAGGTGAGCTGTGTGCTTTCCAACTGTGTGCTCAGCTAGAGAAGGTAGGGAGTCACCTGCTACCTCCAGATCTGTTTACTCACTCTCTACTCCAGATTCTTTGTTTCCTTGTCTGTGAGGATGCACAGCGCTTGCTGGCAGAGAGGAACCTGTTGTTCTCCCCAGACTGCCAGAAAACAATCAGGTCATTGTCCTGGTTTGACCCCAGTGCAGTACTCCATCCAATACACATCATGTTCAGAATAAAGGTAAGAGATCACAAGAGTCACTCCCTCTCCCTTTATGGCCAGGGAACTAATGAGCTCTAATGGCCCTAAGCAGCCTCACCTGATGCTTCAACCCACACCTATGGCCCAGGAGCCTATTTAAGCCCAATATGGGGTTGTTAGGTGTGGGCTGGTGGTGGTGCAGGGGGCTGGTCTCTAGCTCTACCCAGCTCCTTGCTTAAGTATCTGAGGAGGACTCTACCTAGTTCTTTGCTTAAGCATCTAAGGAGGACTTTACCCTGTTTCTTGCTTAAGCATCTGAGGTGGACTTTACCCTGTTTCTTGCTTAAGCATCTGAGGTGGACTCTACCCAATTAGTCTGCTTTTGATCCTGAATCCAGCTCCTGCTTGCTGCTGAGTATAGTCTGGGACTTTCCTGGGTTGTGCCCCACAGTGTCTGGGTGACATATTTGTCATCAGTGGTGGGGGGAGCTTGATATTGGGTTTGTGCATATTTTCCCATTATTATAATACACAATTCTTGTAGTTAGATTAAAGTTGTTTTTAACCTTTCCGACCCATAAGTCTCTTTCCCTTTTCTCTTTCCCCTCCATTTTGGGAAGGGAGGGAGTTAACAAAGAGCATCTGTCATTTGTTTAATAGCCAGCCCAGCTTTAAACTGTGACAGTCAGAGAACCAGTGTCTCCCACTTTCTGAACAAACTTTTCACCATCTCTATTGGCATCAATGCTGTTACTGCTTAATTATTACTCGAGCAGTTATTTCAAAAAGAAAACTGCTGGAGGCATATTAGTTTGTGTTGAGCTTGCCCTTTGAACTCCTGTTAGATCAGACCCATCTCCAGTGCTTTTGGACTCCTTATAGGGCTCCAAGAGGAGCTTCCCACTTCACTGCACAGGCCGAGTGAGTTCAGCCCAGAGACAGAACTGCAGGTGCCTAGAGAAAGGGTTGTATCAGCCAAGGAGACTTCATTTGAGGTGGGCTGTGCTGGGGATATTTCTGTTGTCAGTTTCGATTTGTGAACCCTAGCTCCACCTAAGTCCATCTTTAAGCTACTTTATCACTTACAGGATTTAGCCCTTAGGCAGACCCGAAAATCCTGGCTGCTGTGCTGAACAACTTGTTTCAATGTATTTGCTTCCAATGTAATATTCTCTTGGAATTGGAGTTTCTTTTCTAGCGCTTCATTTTTATGTTAACTACCAAAGAAAATTAAATGTGATTTATCCTGAAGAAAAATGTGCATGTATGATAGAGCTAGGAAAATCCTATGAGGATCTGGATCAAAATTCTGCATCAAATTAAGAGGGCATAAGATGCAATTAGATATTTCAGAAAGTTGAGGTAGCATTTAACAGAGTGTCACAGTTTAAGGCTGGGCTGTCTATTAAATGGAGACAGATGCTCTCTATTAACCCTTTCCCTCCCCAAAAGGGGAAGGGAAACAGAAAAGGGAGAGAGGCTTATAGGTTGGAAAAGTTAGAACAGCTTTAATGAAACACTAATAAAAAGGTGTAATAATAGAAAAATAATTGAATATATACAAATGCATACAAAACCAATAATGAGCTCCCCTGATGACGATCACGTCACCTGGATACTGCAGAGCAGGCCCTGGGAAAGCCCTGGACTGGACTCAGCAGCAAATGGGAACTGGATTCAGGAACACATGGATCAGGATCAAAAGCAGAAGAATCGGGCAGAGTCCTTCTTGAATACTGGCCACAGAAAAAGAGAGTTTGACCCTCGTGATCCCTCAGCTTTATACGGAGTATGACATGTATGTGGTGGAATACTGCGTTTGGTGAGGTTTGGGTCACCTGTCGGGCCGCTCCTCCCCGCTGCAGGGTCTCAGGTGTGACCACTTCTCTGCTCTTTCATTTCTGGTGCATAAGAAAGTTAGCAGAGCCAAGCAGTAACCTTGGTTTCCATAGGAATAAGTATAAGCAAGAGCCTTTCTGCACACCATTCCTACTGTTACTCCAGCACTAACTCTAAATATCGAACATTACCACTCCTAGAAGCAGACATTGGCTGAAAAACATGCTGTTAATTTCAGACAGTGCAGTCTCTCAGAAGAAACTTGGCTGAAAAGTATAATTACTAAAAGGAAAATCGGTTCTGTTCTAGCTCAAACCAGGACACAGTGATACTTGCTTTAGGTTTGCAGCACAATCAGAGAACGGCCTTGTGAATTCCCTGGGGTCAACTTTGCTCATAAAACCTGTGGCTGCAATTACAGCTGAGCAATGTGTTACGGTGTGGGGAGAGTGCGGGCAAAAGCAGTGGGTGACAAAAGTAGGCGTAAATTAATCTAGATATTTTCATTACATTTCAGTAACAAGGTGGGAAAAAAAAGAGAAGGGAAAAAAAAGAGAAGGAAAAAAATTACCTGTCTTGTAAGGGGCATAAACGTGGTATTCTGTGCCTGGAAAGGCAGATAAAAATTGTCACAAGGTTTACTGAGAGCAAAGCATCTCAGGGTTAGGCCCATGATGAAGCTGTGAGGAGGCCATCAAATGATAACGGTGATCCTGCTTTGAAATACTGCTAAATGTCATGGGCAAGAGACAGATATTTTATTTCCTCAGTGTCTCACAATAAGCTGCCTCCTTTGTCCTGGGCTAACTTCAAGGTGGTGTTTCTGCTGGAGCTCACAACAGAATTTAGTTGTGGGTGGAAGGCAGTGTACTTTAATTATACATCAGATCAAAGAAGTTGTTTTCCTTTATTCAAGAAAAATCAGAGGTAAAGGTTAAGCCACATCCATCAGCTTTAATTTTTTTTTATCCTCCTCTTTCCCTGGTTTGCCTAGTGGGGTACTCTGTCTTCACTGAAGTAAATGTAAGTGATTTTAACTTGTATTTCACAATATTGTCACTCACGTGAAGTGTTACATTCTGTCCAAGCTGTGATCAAGATAACCATTCCATAAATGAGTTCACATTCATTATCATTATCTACGGCAGTCTCACACGATGATGAGCTGTGTGATGAGTCAGAGTGGCAGACGCCTCCTATAGACTCCAATGGCTTTTCCCATGAGGTCCCTTGTATCCTGCTGACGTCTCAATCTGTTTCTCCCCAAGGGTCATGAAATCAATTTGTTGCCAGGAACCTTGTCAGCCTTGTTCTGCTACTTGACTCTCAGATTTACTGTGACAGCTTTCTTAGACGAGATGGCATGACCATTACCACTTTTGATTTTGGGATCTGATCAAGCCACAAACAGACTGTGTTTGGAAAAGCAAAATGCCCAGTATAGCACTGTCTTGATTAGAGGGCCTCTGTGTGCAGAATCAATTGACACAGAGCAGCTGAATTAAGATCCTCAGACCAAGGCTGAGTGGTAGAATCTCGCCCTTTGCCTGAGATGTCTGCAGAAATCCTGACAGCACAGTTCATTACGTAAGGAAACAAAGTGTTTTCTGCGCACAGAAAGCTCTGTCTGCCTTACCGAAGCCTGTGGCATCAGCTATTGAAGGATACGCAGACTGCAATAGGTCTCATAGCCCACGGGAGGTAAAATGTGCCATTTGCCCAAGAGACAGTTTAGGGACCAATCTCCCAGTAGAACATTTTCATTCTCATAGGTTTGGCTACCAAAGGACTAGAAAGAGGATCAGGAGTTGTTCCAGTTCAAACATTCTTCTGGTCATTTCTGTCTAGATAGCCAGCTGGTACCATTCAATACAGCCCACTAGACCTGTGTAAGCTCTGAGTAACTACTGATGGTTCCATACTTTTTACACACTGATCTGAATTTTCTTCCTTCCTGTTCAGTAGCTATCTCTTGGTAAGAACAAACGTTTCACTGGGAACCTTACTCAAGGATCATGTTCTACAGGGCTCAAGAAGCTCAAACGCTTTTGACGTGCTGTGATAACCCTGCACTCGTACTGCTTGAGCTTCTCTATTTCTGGGGCCATAAGTTAAACTGGGGATACTTACTATATTGAGAAAGCATAAACATCCAATAATACTAAATATGAGAAGTTTATGCTTACATCCAATAATATATTATTGGATTCTTGATTTTTTCAGTTTTTATGAAAAAAAACCCCAAAACTAAGTATCTATCTATCTCATGCAGAATGGTTTCAGAAGAGAAAAAGCTTTGCCTTTTCTGGTGTGTTTCAGAAACATAGAAAATATTGTTATATATGTCTGTATAAATGTATGTATATGTGTGTATATATATGTATGCTCTTATTTTTTGGCCGTCTTGATCTCCTAAGGTTAAATTTTAAAAAGCTAAAGAAGGCAGAAATAGAATATGGTAATAAAATCATTATATGGTTAGAAAAGACTATTTAAAAAAAGAAAAAACCGCATTTAGAAACAACGGGAATAAAACCCATGGAAAATTTATTCCCATTGTGATAAGACCTGTCATGGCCTCTAAGTCTACTTTGCATCTTCCTGACATTCTAATGTGAACTTTTGTTCTGAAGGAGGCAAAACAGAAAGTTCTTAAAATGTTGGTCATATAACAGCTTGTATTTTATGCAGATGTTGACCAAGACCTCCATCTTCTGAGTAACAGAAATAAAGCTATTATTTTAAGGTAGAAAATAAGCATTTATTTTCTGTGAATCTGTAGTTTTTAATTCAAACACAGAGAGACTGGAAGATAACACTCGGTTCACTTTCAGGCTTACCTAATTGGAAGTCTGTGCTTTCAATTATTCATTAGCCCCAAACTCTCGAATGGTAATCTGTGCTGCTTTCAGTGTTGTGAAAACAAGCTCGCTTTTTTGAACAATCCTAATCAATTAATCTGATGAAGATATAGACATCTTGAGAAAGGAGGGAGGTGAGAAAGTAGGTCTGAAAGGAAAGATAAGGAAGAAGCTGCAGAAGAGTGTTAGTACAAATGTAAAATATGAGTCTAATTTACTTTGGGATCTGCTGACTGATTTGTTGCCTTAAGTATCTGTTGTTCCTAGCTTACAAAAATATCCTCTCCTCATATCCAGTTCTTCTGTGACAGAGCTTCTCTCTGTCTGCTTTATCAGCTCATGCTGAAATACGGATCTTATTGGAATCGTCCCTCTCACCCCAGTGTCCTGGGCATACTGCTTTGTGCACATCCAAAGCTGCATGTACTTCTGCCCAAGCAACCTGCAGAAGCAGGAGTGACATCTCACAGATCCCACAGACCTAGATTATAGGAGATCTGGATTCAGACACAGATGCCACTGAGATCTTAAATACCTCTAGGCGTGAGCAGATGAGGAGTTGCATGCGGACCAAATCTACGCTTCGATTTCAACATGTCTAGGGGTCTTTATTTTTGTGGTATCAAAGAAGAGCACATTTTGTTATTAGAATCACTTTATATGTGTCATGTATTTAGAGATACTAGCTCTTTCTATTTCTACTTGGTGCTTCAAATGGGTTTCCAGATCATATACCTGATTTTCAACACTGGAGAGACCACTTTATAGTCTCTCTCCATGTCTTCATGTTTTAATACCTTGTTCTGCAGAAGGGAGACAGTGAGATCTCCTTTATATTACTCCTTGTCAGCTGGTAGGACAAGAATATATTTTTTTGAAATATATTTTGCACCATGTAGTGTCATGGGCTTCAAGTCTTAGCCAAGGATTCCAGGAAGTGCTCTGTGTGCATAAATAGTGTAAATAAAATGTGGCTAATAGCATCACAAAACAGAAACAATTGAGTCACCACCTACATGACAATCTTGTCTTAAGCAAGACACCTAGCCTAAGAACAGATGCTAATCACACAAGAGTTTGGGACAGATGCTGCCAAAAGGAAAGTGATAGCAAGACAGACTGGTGAGAGTATCGTTTCCCGTCTCTTTACATCACACTGTGCTGGTCTTTGATGCACCTGGGCCAGCAAAGGTACAGTCTTGTCATGAGCATGAGCAGTGTCTAGACACCAGGACAGGAATGAGAGGAGAGGAAGGTGTGGATTAGCTCAGGGTATAAAGCTAGATAGGTACTGAACTGAGCTGTAGGATGGGACTTGTTATTTGAGACATAGAAAAGAGTTGAAGTCTTTTCTGATGAATAACAACAACAAAAAGCAGGGGAGAGCTCACTTCCTGCCAGATTTATGTACAGAACTCCCACTGATGTGAATGGCAGTCTGAGCACAGAATAACGTGCTTGGGGAAAAAATCAGAAGAAGGTCATTGCTTAGCAAATACCTATAAAATGAATTTAAATGCTGTCCTACTGTGATTCATCTAAGGTTTGCTCATTGAAGTCCAAGGGAGTCTCTCTACTGACTTCAATGGACTTCCAAATCAGGCACTATAAAGAATCCTCATTTCTTCTAAGAAAGCACGTTTGTTGTAAGATACTGTAATTTTCTTGAAATATAAAAACAAAAGAAAACTTTGACAGTACATTTATAAGCCCAGCATAATCTGTGATACACAGTGTTTATGTCGATGATGGAAAATGACAGTAAAAGAATACTCTAGAATCCTAGTATAGAAGCCTGAACTTCCCATGGATGAATTTGTACATAGGAGCCACCAATCTCTGCCACATGAAGAGCTCATATTGTATATACTGATGTTAATCCATATTCAGAAACACAGAAACATCTTAAAGAAACTGCTTTTTAATGCTGTTTAAATCCAGGGATAGCTAAAATTTAATCTTTCCAATTTGTGTAAAGTTTCAAGTATGGATATATAATTCGATTCCTCTCTTTGTTCAGAAATTAGGATAAATAATGTTACTTTTGTAGGCAAAATGAGTGGGCAGATTCTCAGGGAGTGACATCTTCTTAAAAAAGCATCCAACTCTGTATTTCTTACTGCATATTTTTGTTGTGACCCAGGATGTTTTTTGTAAGAGATGTGTGGGTGAGTTGCGTTCCTTTAGATTCAGTTGCACTTTGAGATACTGTAGTAAAATCCTTCTGACTTCCTTACACAATTAAGTAGCCCCAGTGGGACTTCTTTTTGCAGGTTAGCAGCAGATTCTTATGTGAACATGTAGCTTCACTGTCTGACAGTCACTTCGAAAAAGCCTCTTTGAGGTATATTTTTCCTCCTTCTGTTACATTAAAGTGCTTCATTCGGTACATTAACATGATGTGCTAGAGCAGATCACACGAAAGAAACTTTTTAAAGTGAGAAATATACAGCTCCTATATTCCTCCTAGTACATACAAGATATTGCATACATCAGTGAACTTGAGGTTTGCATCAGCGCTTGTGAATATGCTGAAGAATGGTCTTTCATTAATATTCTATGAATGGAAATGTGGATCACTTTAAGCAAATAATGAAAAGTCCACTTATTTTGTGCTGTCTCAGCTTGTGGGGAAATCACCATGCATTACACAGAGGTTATGTCTGTACTACTACCCAAAACTGTCAAGCGGACCATTCTCTGGCCCTGATGGTGCATGGCACAGCTCAGATCATGTTCATTTGATAAAACCTGCATCCTGCCCAGAAACGAGCCCTATCCATACTGCTGCTTTGAAACAACCCCTAGTCGAGGCTGTCTCTTGAGCTGTGCTGAGGCATTGTCCTGGCAGCGCTTGCTGTCCCAGACCAAAACCTTGCTGCCAGTGACTGTAGAAACAGTTGTGGACAGTCACAGCCTCACTCCTGATCCATGTCCTGACGCTGTTTCATTTCCTCATACAGATCCGGCCAGAGAAGATAACAGAAAGAAACAGACCATTCCGTTAATAACCAGTGGTGGTCTGCATTTTCCAAGGCAGCTATTTATCTAAGTAAGCATAGATCGTGAAACAGGAGTTTATTTTTTAAGGAAAAATGTCCTTTTCTAGGGTGAATGCCACGTGGTTTGTTTAAAAGGATCATGAATTATATGGCTTGAAGAAATTCATTGTACTAGCATTACCTTCTAATGTTGTTATGTAGGTTGAAACATTTTCTTTTACAGCTAGAATATCACAGAACTCAACAGTAAATTATTGTCTATATAATTGTATACAGCATCTGCAAGGTAGCGTGCTAAAGTTGGGGACTTTTTAATTTCATTTCCTTTTTACTGAATCATGGTGTCACATTTAGCTGAATGATATTCTTCAAATATGTGTGAAAAAGAAAAACAAAAAGACAACGGCTATTTTTACTTCCAAATACCCTACATTGTTCACAATCTATGTTTTGTCTGAGCAGTATTTCCTCTGGGTTTTTTAGGCTGTGTCTCTTTTCTCCTTAGTTAGTAGCTCCAATATAAGGTCTGAATCACTCCACCTTGAGCAAAGAGTCATGTTGGAGCAGTCCAGGGAACATTTCTTCTCAGGAATGATGGAATACACTCTAATGAGTCATCAACTACTTTTAATTAAATAAAGACTAAACAGACAGAACTGAATGAATTGTGCATGGTCCTCTCACTGCCTTGTCATGGGCTCCTGATTCCCCTGGCCCATCAGGGTAGGGGAGCAGTGAGAAAGGCAGCCTGGGTTGCCTACAGAAAGCACACAATGCCTTCAGGCAACGAGCAAGTGCCATAGCATGCTCTGTGTCCTGCTACACCAAGAACATCGTCTCAGGCCACAGGAGAAAAGACAGTAGCTCCTTGCACATTTTGTTGACAATACAAGCACGTTTCGTTGACTATACATGGTAGAAAAAAACAAGGGGTGATCTGGGGTTTTCCCAGGCTATGCTGTCATGGGAAAGATGAGAGACAGTATGAACATATGGATGTAAGCCATGCTATGATACTTTCCCTTAGGTTCACATAATAGGCCAATTTTAATTCCTGGTATAGATACAGACTCAGGAGTTGGAGACGATAGACACAAGAATTAGCTTGTCATAGTCACGATTATTCAGAGTGTAAAATAAACTTTTGAGGCTAGAATCACAAAGAAATTGAGATTCTTAACCAAGAATACGATCCAGAACTACAGAGATAATAAATAGGACATTGTCGTTTTCAGTTTTCCAAGATTACATTCTAGAAATAATGCAGCAGTTCGGATTTCTCACGCTATGGCAGACAGCCTTGAGTTGTACTACTTATGCCCTGAGCTATTATGAGACCATTCCCATTTTTTGGCTTAAGATTGCTTTTCAGATGAAGAGGCTCCTGTGCAGTCACATAGATTCTATTTCTGCCAAACTTTCGTGCATTCATCGGACATTTGTACAATGTAGATGGAACTTTGGGCGTCTTAAAATCAGAGTGTCTGAGGCTGGCAGACCATCCGGATATGGTCTGGTCAGAGCTGTCTCAGCTGGAGCAGGCTGCCCAGGACTGTTTGAGTTTTGAACATCTCTACAGCTGGAGACTCCAGGACCTCTCTGGGCAGCCTGCTCCAGTGTTTGACCAACCTCACAATAAAAGTGTTGTCTTGCAGAATGTTTGCATAGACTGAAATTCAAGAAAGTCAAAGAATTATAAAAATACAAGAAATAGACTCTTTCTCCAGGAACGATTTATTTATACAGTAAAAGTAAGGATATATTTTGCCTGGAAATGGAAGATGGATATAGAAAGATTGGGGGTCCAGTAAGTAAGATATCAGGAACGAGACTAAATTCTTTTCCCTCTAGTTTCTGACTTTTGCAAGAATTTAAAATTACCCCGGCTCTGCAGGCCTCATTCCTAAAAAAAGATACATTTTTATTTTCTGAAGCATAAGTTTTTATTCCATGTAGATAAAGTGTAATGGGTTCTATTACATTCACCAAAACAGAACAGGCCTAACTCCATCCTTAATAGCACAGAAATACTACAGAGAGAGGAATTTTGTTTCAGAATGGAGCAAAGTGAAAACGTTTTATTCTTTTGTAGATGGAAAAAGAACACTATATCTACATATTGAATTAAAATAAAGGAACAATTTAATTTTAACTGTGGAAATATTTAGTATTTTTAAGGT